>OY978527.1:20404344-20569356 GCA_963854835.1 Megamerina dolium
CAAGCTTTGCTACTACTAGAATTAGTTACATGCTAGTATGTGCATATATTCGATATTTGGTATTAAAAAAAAAGAATACATTTTATTATTTAACAATCGTGAATGCATACAATTTTCTATTTTTCTATTTTTTAATATGCGTCTTTAATTTTTCTACTTAAAGTGCTATTTTTGTAAACATTCCATTGCATTGTAACGTTAATAATAATGATTCTAACATGATTATATATACATAATTAGAAAATGAAAGGAAAATTAATCATAATAATCTAATTCGAATATAATACGGATAATTGCTGCTGACATTTAAAAATAATAAATTTTCAATAAAAATACATTTATTCATAGCATAATGCTTATGTATAAGTTTTTTTTTTATATACTTCGTTATACTAATATGAAGAATTACAAATGATTACTAATAAGCAAAATGAAGAAATATATAAAATACAAAACACAGTAAAGTAATCATATACAAATATAAATTCAGTAATAAAAGCATTAAGCCTTATAACAAAAACTGCTAAAAATTGTATTATAAAAAGAAGAAGAAACAGAAATAACACTTCTGCATTTGAATTGCCCTTTTACATAGATAACCTACGTACGTACGAATACATATAGTATCAAAAAAAGCTTTCCACAAAACACACCCTCCACAATCAAGACAGGTCGACGATATTTTTTTCCTACTTAATACAATAAATACTTACGGAGAGACCTCCAGAAAAATATTGGAGAAATAGAGAAATGCCGGAAAAACTGCCAATTTTTGCCGGCGGGTGTGTACCGTTCGAAAGAAAAATCGTTTCGATATCAAATTTTTGCTATGCTTTAGCCGGGGATTGAACCCACGATAACCTAGCCTAACCTTAGGTTATTGTGGCCATCTTCTTCGTTAGACCAGAAAAACCCACTATGAAACCACGTGGATGTTCTTATAGTAGCTATGTAACGGTTCCAATCTCTCGTTTCGTGATGCGAGAGGTGTCTCACATCCATTCTGGCACAGTGAGTACCATAGGGCAGTAGCCAGTACCCAGTCCTATAATGGTTCATGTTTTTTTTCGGGAGGTAAATTTATTGAAACGCTTCTTACTGAGTACAGGAAATTACATGTGGCAATTCGTGATCCCTAAAGATAAGTTTCCTGCGTTTGACACTGCTTCTGTGTACCGGCTCGTCCACTTTGACTTCCGAGTTCATCCGCTCTACAATTTCCTCTATGTCTCTATTTCCGGGAACCCAGGGTTGAATTATGTTGTGCTAAAATGCTTTAATCTTAGTTGGATTGCCGAAATTGCACAAACGATACCATAAGTAGCAATAATTCCCAGTATCGCTGCTTCTCCACGACTGTGTGCAGGTTTTCTGAGTCCCAAATATGAAAGTTCTTGACAGTTGTCGAGATACAAAATCCTTTTCGTAAAGCCTAGAAACGTAAATGAATTGCAATTCCGCTTGGATTTACCAGTTATATTTATACTCAAATACTCTGAGGTCTTTCAGCAGAGTTCTCAACAATCTAATGATTTTAAGCTATAGCATTTTTTCGAACCGAAATTTTTTTTAAAATTTTGCACATTTTCGCAAATTTACTTTCATTTATGTCTTTTAGATTTTAAGCGAAATTAATTTGATGTCTTTTTGCAGAGTTCGAAATATAGTTTAATCGTAAAGTCTCACAATATATCTGTGACATGAAACCATCACAGATATATTGTGAGACTACTAGTAAGAAATGACCCAATAATGGAACTCTTATGTAGTAATAACTTTCTGCAACAAAAACTTTTTTTAACGCGGCAAAAGTTTTCATTTGGATAATGTTATCAGACAATATATTGCCAATGGAAACAACATATTGCTCATAGAAAGAAATTTATATTAAAAGTTGCTGTGACAGCATCTTCAAATTGAACGCAAATTTTTGGTAGGTGGCGATTTTGATTGCTAATGCTGTGGTTATGTTACCAATCAATTGAACGCTAATAAAAATAATTGTTGTTGATTTCAATACAAAATGAAAAATGAACTCCAAAAATGAACATATGTATGTCAATCAGTTCTAATTGCTGTTTTCGAAACCAATCAGACCAATTTCACCAGTGTTGCCATATGCAATTTTATACAAAGAACAAGAAAATGTGAGAAAAAATATTTCTAAATAATGCAATATTGCTTTACGGGTATTGCTTACATGCGTTTGTGTTATGTTCTGAGTATGTACTGATTGAGAGAATTCGCTCGTAAAACAAAGAAATTCTATAACTTTAAATTTATTATTTTATCCAAGTTATTCTAATTGGGAAAAGCGGGAACAGGCCCTAGATGGTATGCAACAGCAATTGTCTAAAATTGGTAGCGCTATAGCAAAACATGATATCCGGGCAAAATTTCAGTCCTTTGAAGCCAATATAGGAAAGAGTTGACTACTATTGACTCTAGCACTGCCAGTTGTTGATCTGGCGGTATTGCATTTCCAACTGGCGTTTAACTTTTTTTTATATCCTTTTTAATGAGCCGCAGGATGTTATGGAATTTCGCATCAGTCATCCTTAAGTAATTTGTGAAGGCCCAGAAGTAGTTACGTTGTAAATCTTTTGTCAGGAATGTGAAAGAGCCATTTTTCGCCATTTTTCGTCCAACTTGATCGTTTTCTTCTTTTTTCCAGTACACTTCTATGATTATGGTGAAACGGAAAATGAACGTCCTGATTGGCGTTTCACCACGGCATTTCACGGCATTTATTAACTCTTCAGTTTAGATCCGTAGTGCTCTATACGCTAACGCTGTGTATGAATTACGGCTGTATTTAGTATATTCTTACTCTTCATGAATGTTTAAGCTTACTTGATATTCTTAATGGCGAAAAATGAAAATTTCATCTTAAGAGCCAATCATTTTGAAATGTTTTCTTAAATTCGGCGACATTTAAACGCAACACACTTTTAAGTTGAAGCGCACGATACTTTTCAACATCACTGTAAGAGTATTGTTACGTTTTTATTCTGTGAGCGTTTAATTCTATTTGAATTACCTTGTTCGATCACTGGATTCTGTTAATAATCACTGCAACACTTATTTTATACAACTATATACAGCAACAATTTATTTTATAATCTCTATGTACAATCAACTCTGTTTATAATCAACTATTTACAATAACACTTTAATGTACTAGCAACTTTTGCCTCTGTATAGATGTTTGCGCAGTCACGTTCGGAATTCGATTGATTGTCACTTCTCAACACTGGCTCTATTTATACTCTGTTGGCAACACCCCAGAATCTTCCTTTATCGAGATTCTTCTCTTCCTTTCTCGTTGGCTTGTTCTGGTTATCGCTTATTTCTTTTTGTTGACATTCATGTCGATGCTGCCAATAGTGTCAGTCACAATAGTGATGAGTAACCAACTATCGATACTCGTTACAGTATGTATAATAGTTTTTAATACTGTAAGCACTTGTCTTATAGCGTAGACAGACGGCAGCCTAATTCCGGATTACCAAGTTAATTGGAATTAACTCGGGCATTAAGTGCAGCTAATCCGCATAAACTCTATGAGTTAATTCTCAAAATAAAAAAGGATTAGGGCAATTTGCTATGGCAACACTGCTGAAAATTTTCTATTGTGAATTTTTCTCGATCCATTTTTCAAAATATTAGGTGTCTTCGCTCACAAAAAACTTTCAACAATTATTAACAGTTTTCAACATGAAAAGCGTTAGCGAACAAATAAATCCAGCTGTCAATTACGAACGGTGAATGTCAATTTACAAGTTTCTGATAGATTTTAGTTCACGTACTTCTTGTATATTTTCTCATATCGAAAGTGACATACGACAGAAATTGCAATATAAGTAACAGTAAAAGTGAGCAAACCTATTTAAACAGCAATCAGCTGTTTACTTAATCCACAATATTGCCGTCTGTCAGGTTAGTATTTTATTTAGATTAAGTGTGCCGTTAATCCGGATTAAATCTGTCGTCTGCTTAGGCAATTATAGTATTTTCTTTTCTCAATGAAATTTTTTTTTAACCTTTGCCAGGGCTGTCAAAATTTCATGTTCTATTCTGAAATACATGTAGCCTTTTCATTGGGTGTTGTATTCTTTTCTCAAAATGTTGCTCTCTCAACGGGGAAAAATGCAACATTTTAATAGCCCTGATAGACGGCAACGTTAATCCGGATTAACGATTTAATACAAATTGACTCGGGCATTAACTGCAGCTAATCCGCAGTAACTATACGAGTTAATTCTCAAAATTAAAGAGGTTTAGGGAAACACTGATGTAAAATTTCTATTGTGAATTTTTCTCGATCCATTTTACAAAACAATAGGTGTGTTAGCTGACAAAAACCTTTCAACAATTGTTAACAGTTTTCGACATGAAAAGCGTTGGCGAACAAATAAATCCAGCTGTCAATTACGAACTGTGAATGTCAATTTACAAGTTTCTGTTAGTTTTCAGTTCACGTACTTCTTGTAGATTTTTTCATATCGAGAGTGACAGATGACAGAAATTGATAGTGATAGTAATGTAAGTGAGCAGACTTAATAAAACAGCAATCAGCCGTTTAGTTAGTAGGCAATACTGCCGTCTGTCAGGTTAATATATTATTCGGATTAAGTGCGCCATTAATCCGCATTAACGCTGCCGTCTGTGTAGGCTTTACACTCTATTTAATGACAAATCGAAAGTGTTGCACTGCAAATTAGCCGATTCTCAATCAATCTTTTGTGATTTCTCTTGGAATAAAAAAAATAAATATATAAAATACTATAATGCAAGTTAACGAAGAGAGTGTAATTATTGCTGCAAATGAGGTTCTAAACAACTTACTGGATTCAACTTCGTCATCTGAACATGAAGCAGTAATGTTGCTACAGGGTAGGAGCTTCCATCATACTTACTTACTTACTTATGTGGCCATAACAACCGAATATCGATTTAGGCCGAATATCTCTGTTCTTTGCTAGCTGGCGCCAGTTAGAAATTCCAAGCGCCGTCAGGTTCTCCAGTACTTGGTCTTTCCACCGAAGGTTAGGTCTTCCTCTTCTGCGTCGTCCTCCAGCGGGCTCCGAATATAACACCTTTTTAGCTGGAGCGTGTTCTTCCATTCGCTCGACATGACCTAGCCAGCGCAGCCGCTGGATTTACTATGTCAATATCGGCATACAGCTCGTACAGCTCATGGTTGTATCTTATTCGGTACTCGCCACCAACGCAAATAGGTCCAAAGATCTTACGTAGGACTTTTCTCTCGAAAACTCCAAGCATTCGCTCATCCGAGGTGGAAATTGTCCAGGCTTCAGCACCATATGTTAGGACAGTCATGATGAGAGACTTGTAGAGTGTAGTTTTAGTAGCACCTGTTTGCAAGAGTAATCCTTCGCAATATCTCCAGGCTGAAGTCATTACAGCTGTTAATGCTAGTTCCAAGATAGACAAAGTCCCTTACTACTTCAAAAGCGTAGTTGTCAACAGTGACGTTGTTCGGAATTGTTCGTAGCATCGCCATTCAGTAACGCGGAGAAGTGTTCCCTACATAGGATCAGTACACTCTGGACATCTGTAACCAGATTCCCAATTCCATCACGACAAGAAGAGGCTCCGGGATTTAAACTGCCACTCAGGCGCTTGGTCTTTTCGAAGAATTTTCCAGTGTCATTCTTGTCGGTACACATCTCTATCTCCTCACACTCGCGTCTTTCTTGTTCTCTTTTCTTGAGCCTGAAAAGACGTCTCTCTGCACTCCTTTTCTCTATGTACCGCTCCATAACAGCTCGCGTTGCGCCTGCACGCAGGGTTTTTCTGTAGGCGGCGTCTTTCTCTGCGGTAGCGTCGCGACACTCCTGATCATACCACTCATTCCTCAGAGGCCGGTAGTAACCGATTACCTCCTCGGCAGCAGTAGTCATGGAGTGGGATTTATGTCTCCACCGTGCGCATGTATCATTAAGTGGGGGAGTGTTCTGCATAAGCAGATCGGATAGTCGAGTGGAAAATGCATCTGCTGTCGAGCTTTCTCTGTGCGGGACTTGTCTTGTTATTTGCGACACATAAACGTGTGCGCACCTTAGCTGCAACAAGGTAGTAATCCGAGTCGATGTTGGCACCACGGATCGATTTCCCGTCCATCACACTGGAAGCATGCCTTCCGTCAATCACCACATGATCAATTTGGTTTCTTGTTCTTTGATCTGGAGACAGCCATGTCGCTTTGTGGATGTCGAGATGCTGGAATCTGGTACCACCAATTACCATGTTTCGTGCTGCGGCGAAGTCGATCAGCCTCATTCTGTTATCGGAGGTGTTATGGTGGAGGCTGACTTTTCCGACAGTTGGACCAAAGGTACCTTCCTTGCCCACCCTGGCATTAAAGTCACCAAGCACGATTTCGATACCGTGGCGGGGGCAACGGTCGTAAGCTCCTTCGCGGCGCTGGAAGAAGCTCTCCTTGGTCACATTGTCCTTCTCATCCGTCGGAGCGTGGGAACATATAAAGCTGATGTTAAAGAATTTTGCCTTGATGCGGATTGTGGCCAGCCGTCGTAGTCTCTTGCTGACCAAAAATCCACATCCTAATTCGTGCCTTTCAGCATGGCAACTGCAGTAGATGTCACAGGACGCAGCCCTGGACCAGCCCTGTCCCGTCCATCGCATTCCCTGGAGAGCGATGATGTCAGCTCTGTATTTTTCGAGGACATCAACCAGCTGGATAGAGGCACCCTCCCTATAAAGGGACCGGACATTCCAGGTGCATATCCGTAAATCATGGTCTTTTTTCGTTTGCGGGTGTCATCAACAAAAGGGGTAGTCCGTTTCCGATGCATTTTTATATTCCTTCCATCATAGAGTAGAGAATTTCGTGGAGGATGTGGTGGATGCTTACTCTGATTCGGAGGTAAACATGGTGTTTTCTATGCTGAATTATGAGTCGAAATAAATTTGTTTAATTTACTTACTTACTTACTTATGTGGCCATAACAACCGAATATCGATTTAGGCCGAAAATAACATGCTTCGCCAGCCATCTCTGTTCTTCGCTAGCTGGCGCCAGTTAGAAATTCCAAGCGCCGTCAGGTTCTCCAGTACTTGGTCTTTCCACCTGAGGTTTGGTCTTCCTCTTCTGCGTCGTCCTCCAGCGGGCTCCGAATATAACACCTTCTTAGCTGGTAGCGTGTTCTTCCATTCGCTCGACATGACCTAGCCAGCGCAGCCGCTGGATTTTGATGCGCTTTACTATGTCAATATCGGCATACAGCTCGTACAGCTCATGGTTGTACCTTATTCGGTACTCGCCACCAACGCAAATAGGTCCAAAGATCTTGCGTAGGACTTTTCTCTCGAAAACTCCAAGCATTCGCTCATCCGAGGTGGAAATTGTCCAGGATTCAGCGCCATATGTTAGGACAGGCATGATGAGAGACTTGTAGAGTGTAGTTTTCGTTCTTCGAGAGAGGGCTCGACTTCTCAATTGCTTACTAAGCCCAAAGTAACACCTGTTAGCAAGAGTTATCCTACGCATGATCTCCAAGCTGACGTCATTACTGCTGTTAATGCTGGTTCCAAGATAGACAAAGTCCCTTACTACTTCAAAAGCGTAGTTGTCAACAGTGACGTGCTGTCCAAGACGCCGGGACTCTTTGTTTGTTGACACTAGATACTTCGTCTTGCCCTCGTTCACCGTGAGACCCATCCGACGCGACTCTCTTTCCAACTCTGAGAATGCTGCACTGACTGCTCGCGTGTTCATGCCGATTATGTCAATATCGTCGGCATACGCTAACAGCATGGCACTTTTGTTGAAGATAGTGCCATTATGTCGTAGATCAGCAGCTCGTATTATTTTCTCCATAATAAGATTGAAGAAGTCGCACGATAACGAATCACCTTGTCTGAAACCCCGTTCGGTATTAAACGGTGCGGAGAGGTCCTTCCCAATTTTCACTGCACAACGGGAGTTATGCAGTGTCATTCTACAAAGTCGAATGAGCTTTGCAGGAATACCGAACTCAGACATTGTTGCATAGAGGTAATCCCTTACCGGACTGTCGAAAGCGGCTTTATAATCAACAAATAGGTGGTGTGTGTCGATCTGTTTTTCTTGGGTCTTCTCCAGGATTTGGCGCAGTGTGAAAATCTGGTCGATGGTGGATTTACCAGGTCTGAAGCCACACTGATAAGGTCCAATCAGGTTGTTGAGCATAGGCTTCAACCTTTCACACAGTACGCTCGGTAGAACCTTGTATGCGATGCTCAGGAGACTTATTCCACGGTAGTTGGCACAAATTGTGGGGTCTCCTTTTTTATGTACAGGACAGAGAACACTGAGCCTCCAATCATCAGGCATGCTTTCATCCGACCATATTCTGCTTATGAGCTGGTGCATGCGGGTGAGCAGCTCATAGCCTCCGGTCTTAAACAACTCGGCAGGCAGGCCATCAGCACCTGCAGCTTTGTTGTTCTTCAGCCTTAAAATGGCCGTTTCAACCTCGTCATAGTCGGGTGGTGGAATATCAACACCATCATCTGTAATTGGGGTTATCGGGCAAACTCCTCCACTGGCGGAATTGTTCATAGCATCGCCATTCAGTAACGTGGAGAAGTGTTCCCTCCATAGGCTCAGTACACTCTGGACATCTGTAACCATATTCCCATTTCTATCACGACAAGAAGAGGCTCCGGGATTTAAACCTCCACTCAGGCGCTTGATCTTTTCGAAGAATTTTCGAGTCTCATTCTTGTCGGTACACATCTCTATCTCCTCTCACTCGCGTCTTTCCAACTCCCTCTTCTTGCGCCTGAAAAGACGTTTCTCTGCACTCCTTTTCTCTCTGTACCGGCTTCTTTCTCTGCGGTAGCGTCGCGACACTCCTGATCATACCACTTATTCCTCAGAGGCCGGTAGTAACCGATTACCTCCTCGGCAGCAGTAGTCATGGAGTGGGATATATGTGTCCACCGTGCGCATGTATCATCAAGTGGGGGAGTGTTCTGCATAAGCAGATCCGATAGTCGAGTGGAAAATGCATCTGCTGTCTCTGGTGATCGCAGCTTACTGACGTCGAGCTTTCTCTGTGTGGGACTTCTCTTGTTATTTGCGACACATAGGCGTGTGCGCACCTTAGCTGCAACAAGGTAGTGATCCGAGTCGATGTTGGCACCACGGATCGATTTCACGTCCATCACACTGGAAGCATGCCTTCCGTCAATCACCACATGATCAATTTGGTTTCTTGTACGTTGATCTGGAGACAGCCATGTCGCTTTGTGGATGTCGAGATGCTGGAATCTGGTACCACCAATTACCATGTTTCGTGCTGCGGCGAAGTCGATCAGCCTCATTCCGTTATCGGAGGTGTTCTGGTGGAGGCTGAATTTCCCGACAGTTGGACCAAAGGTACCTTTCTTGCCCACCCTGGCATTAAAGTCGCCAAGCACGATTTTGATATCATGGCGGGGGCAGCGGTCATAAGCTTCTTTGAGGCGCTGAAAGAAGCTCTCCTTAGTCACATTGTCCTTCTCATCCGTCGGAGCGTGGGCACATATAAGGCTGATGTTCAAAAATTTTGCCTTGATGCGGATTGTGGCCAGCCGTTCGTTCACAGGCGTGAACTGTGAGACAAGATGTCGTAGTCTCTTGCTGACCAAAAATCCACATCCTAATTCGTGCCTTTCAGCATGGCAACTGTAGTAGATGTCACAGGACGCTCTTTTGGAGCAGCCCTGTCCTGTCCATCGCATTTCCTGGAAAGCGGTGATGTCGGCTCTGTATTTTTCGAGGACATCAACCAGCTGGATAGAGGCACCCTCCCTATAAAGGGACCGGACATTCCAGGTGCATATCCGTAAATCGTGGTCCTTTTTCGTTTGCGGGGGTCATCAACAAAAGCGGTAGTCCTTATCCGAGGCATATTTGTTTTTTTCATTGGGGGGGTTTTTTATGTGGCGGGTCCCAAACCCAACGCACAACCTCTAACCGAGGAGATTTTCGCCACTCACTTCAGCCGCCTCCCAGCGGGTGCCAGGAAGACGTTGCCCGGTGGTCGCCACATGGAGGGCCCCCATTAATAATAATGAAAGCACCATCACAGAGTAAGCAGAGCAAGCTATATGACTACCCCTCATTAACAAATAAAGGTATCATCACATAGCGCTGAGATCAAACTACATGACAGCCAGTGAGTTGACTTGCGATGAGTTCAACAAGGATTGCGCTAGCCCCACCCGGTTGTGGCAGTTAGACACGTTACCTTGCGAAAACACCACCAGACCACAGTTCAAGAAAAACTTCCGGATTGGTCGGGATAGTGTGGAATATCTTGTGGCAAGATATGCAACAAGCTTATGGTACAGTGAAAGGATATACAGAGGCGGTATACTGCAATCCACAGCAAAAACACAAATGTTTTCCTTTTTATGATACGTACGCGAAAAAATAAAACGACTTTCAGAGAAGTAGGAAATCTTTTGATTTGACTTTGTCTTGCACACACTTCATATTCAATTTCTTTGCTGAAACAGTAGCACCAAAAATAATTAATTTTCCACAAGAAGTAGCAGAAAAGGAAGCTATCGCTAAGGAACTTGAAAAGGTACAGCAGAAAAATTACGTTTTAACGACTTGCCATATTTTTTAAATATAAATTTTGTTTGCACTTTTAAGATATCAGGATTTCCAAATGTCTTGGGTTGTATAGACTGCAGCTATAATTCGGCTAGGAATCCTAAACATAAAATACGGTCTACATATACAAACCGGCATGATTGTATATCGATTACAATGAAGGGTATTTGTGATGCATCCCCAGCAAAATTCACGATTCGAGAGTATTAAAGTTATCATTCATTGGAAATGAACTCGCGAATGCATGTGCACCAAAATATGATTTACTGGGTGATGCAGCGTATCCCCTGCACGAGTACTTATTAATTCCTTTCCGCGACTATGGAAATTTGACTGAGGCGGAAAAATTATTCAATTTGAAATTTTGCCAAAAACGGGTAAAAATAGAAAACGTATTCGGAGTGCTAAAATCCCGTTTTCGCCAATTAATGCGTTTAGATTTTCTTAATGTCGAAACCATGGCAAAGTTCGTTATAGCCTGCTGTACTCTCCATATTAATTGTATTGAAAGGAATAAATTATTCGATATCGAAACAGGCTACAATAAGAGTATTCTCGTATGCAATCGTTTGTAACAATTGTTACAAACTATCACGTTTTGGTGTTCTCGTACCCAAAAAATTTGCAAAGTTTGGGAAATTGAGAGAGTGAAACGACATTTCATTTTGAGGGGAAGTTGCAAATTGTTACTGGACAAATTTATCCCAATAAAGGCTTGCAAGTAGGAAAAACAGCTGATCATAAGCAAAAGAAACTAACAAGCAAACGAACAATTGCAATTTACTTAGTGAAATATCAGCTGTTCGTGAAACTTGCAGGTTTTTACTGGTTTTGCGTTCTTGTACTTTTTGGCATATTTTTCTCTTTGAGAGCGAATGCTGTAGAATTTTCAGAAATTTGTTTACTGGATAATTGTTACAGGAAAAGTACGAAAACACATAATGACACTGAAACCATTCCTATTGAGGGTGGCGACAGACGAGATCAACCCAACTGGGGCAAATAAAAAGAAATGAAATAAAAAACCATTTTTATAGTTTAAGAAATTAATCGCAATTTAGTTATATAAAAATAAACAACATGAATTATTTTAGTTAAAAAAAACTTATTGACTTTAATATTTACAAGGGGTAAAAATATAAATACACATTTTTATAAAAATATAAATTCAGTTGTCTTAAGGATAAAAATTACAACTAAAAAATGATCTAAAATACATTCTTTGATCCTTCTTCCTTTTGTTGTGCTATATCAAGGAATGTCTCTTGTACGGACTTAGCTATCTTTTTTTTTTCTTCGGTACATTTTCCTCTGTCAGAACTTTCAATACTTTCCTCTGGCTACTTAATTGCACTTCAGGCTCGATAGAGTCATCCAGCTTACATATATGATTAAGCTCTTCTTCAAAATCTATTTTTTGGCTTTTTGCCTCTGAGGTGTTATTGTTTTCCACTTATGATTGTCTTGTACCTTTCTTCGCACTGCTAGAAATAGTAATTTTATTTTTCGCTTTACTCACATTGCATAGTTTTAAACAATGGAATTTCCCCAGCACTTTGATTATCAATTTTATTTTCTATTTTATGGCAGTCTGTTCTGACAAATATTCTTGTAATGTGTGATGTCCTCTTTGTATATATATCAGCATTATAACAGTACATTTGCGACTGTAACATTGTTTTTGTTCTTTTCTTACATGAAAAAGGTAGCATTTTAATCGGATAGCAGACATCACTAGATAAGTGTTATCATTTAAAGGGTAACACTTTTAATAAAAAACAGAAAATTCCTAATTTCTTGGCCTGTGTTATACATAAATACCCGCAGTGAAATTCATTTTACCATTTCCTTACACAAATATACGTAGATATTGAATTAAATATAATAGCAACAAGAAAGTAAACAAAGAAAAAGGACAATATATTAAATATATACAATGTAAATGCCGAAATGTAATTTCGTTACGACGTATATATATATATATCAAATAAATATATATATATATATATATATATATATATATATATATATATATATATATATATATATATATATATATATGTATATGAGTAAAAATATATATCACAATATATATACATATATATATGAGTAAAAATATACATATATCACAATACTTTCATTTTACAAACAATAAAATATTAAAAATAATACAATATATACAACATGAAATTGTTAACTAAACCAAAACATATTCTGCAAATTTAAAAACCCTTACAAGAGCTCTAAGATAAACTGATGTG
Source organism: Megamerina dolium (assembly GCA_963854835.1). NCBI lineage: Eukaryota > Metazoa > Arthropoda > Insecta > Diptera > Megamerinidae > Megamerina > Megamerina dolium. Next base: position 20,417,245 of record OY978527.1, read on the forward strand.
CAAAATACTAAAATAATAATTAAATTTGAAAAAGTAAACATAATCAAAAGTATGTTAATTTTATTAAATCATTCAAATAAAAATTCATTTTAATTTTATATAGAAACGTATATATTGTGTATATACGGTTTATCAATCGAACTGAAACCAAATTGTTTATAAATATATATTTTTAAAGACATGGTTAACGGTTTTTGATACGGCCACCTTTGAATTGTACTATGGCTTTCAAACGTCCGAAACAACCATTGCATGCAAGTGATTTTGAGGTATTTTGGCCAATTTTCGGCTAAGCGCTTGTTTGAGATGGTCGACAGTTTAGTATTTTTTAGTGGCAGCCTTAGTCTTCAAAATACCCAAGACACAAAAATATGTGACGAAATGAAGCACGAAACGTTGTTTTTTCAGCCATTCTTAGTTGATTCGTGCGATGGTGCCGAGTCCTCTTGGAATGTCCAACGTCTGCGACTGAAATGTTTGTTTGCCCAGGGCTTTAGTGCTCCCTCTAATACAGTTTTCCGATAATTTTGAGCATTTATATTCACCACACGGTTGATGAATATAAACTTAGAGCGCCCACCGGCCGTTACGGGGGTTCACACCATCGCCATCAGCGCCGCTTTTTTTCTGGTGGCCATCCGACGCTTCAAATTTCAGCAGACCTCTCTGGCAAGTATATCCGATCATTTTGTCTGTCAACATGTTGCTCAATAACGAATGGTGATTCATCATACAATGTTCGGAATTTCAGTACTTTCGGGCAAACGGATGAACTCTTTAGCTCTTTAGCGTCTAACTCTTTTTGAGCATCGGTAAAATCATGTAATTGTTTAAAGTTTTACGGCTTGGACTACATTTTGCAATATTCATTGCATGTTTTGTTGCGATATGTTCTGCTCACGAGCCATCTTTCTGCCACTTCGTCGTGGATTTCCTTCAATTCGTTTGGAAACTTTTGAATTCATTTCTGGAGATGTTCCTGTCTTTTTCTTACTATCTCCATGGCGTCTCGCAATGCTGCCAGTACCAGTAATATGTGATGGTACAATACTCGTACATAAACACTTTATTCACTTGAATATGTTTTGGCTGTTTAACAATCTCCGGTTGCAATTTTCCAACCAAATATAGAACAATCACACTACTACGTTGGAATTCCATAACGTAAAACTTTTTTCAAGAAAACTCAGACCGAAATGATTTTGTGCGATTGTAAACAATAAACTGTCATCAGGTTAAATAGAACAGCTGTAGTAGTCTGTCTACGCCAGAGTAAAAATCGTAGTACTGCCGGTGTATTTTGGGGTCAATCGGGGAAATGGGTTGAGTTGGCCATCTGGCATCACAGTGTAAGACTGCTCTTCCCATTCCGCTATTTACGTTGTTTGTGTTTATTTCTCGTACCCTCTCTCTATTTCTTTTAATTTGCATTTATTTTCTCCCTCTCTCTTTCTCTCTCTCTCCTTTTTTATTCCACTTACTATCTTGCACTCTCTCTCTTTCTCTCTCTCTATTTGTCTTTTTTATTCCACTTACTATCTTGCACTCTCTCTCTCTCTCTCTCTATTTGTCTTTGCCTTTTTACTTATTTTACTTATGTTCTATCAAAGTGCAATATCTATTCTTATCAGTTTTCTATTTTTTTTTTTGTATTATTCTTTAGACCACCTCCAAGAAGTACATTGAGCAGTGCGCGTATTTTCCCCCCTATAACTACTAATGAATTAAATATTATGTTACATTATATACTATTATATCCTAAGTAAATCAAATAACTATTAAAAAATTGTGAACAATAATGAAAAGAAGAAAAGAAACCAAAAATTATAGTCGATATATAGATAAATATGTAAGGTACAGATCAATGATTTTAATTCCAATGAGAGTGATCTTCTTCGATGTCCGCTACAAGCAGCCGGTTGTCTCGGTTTCGTTGAATACAATGAATTTCGTTGAAATGACGCCAAAGCCAACACAGAATTGCAATAATGGTTCCAATACCATATAATATTCGGACTAGAGATCCTCGTCGTCAATCAATCTGCAAAGCTTCTGAACCGCACACGTGGTACATCCATTTGCCGTCTTCAACGTCACGTTACGTACCGCTCCATCGATGACCGGGTGAAGCGCGTTTACTCAACCCATACGCCACTACAATAGGGACAGATTGTCCTGTCTTACTATGACAACGTCTCCGATCTGGAGGTTGGTGCGTCTTTAAAGAGTTGACAAGTACTCATCACTCCAACGTTGCCAGAACTCTTAGTGAATCTTGCGTATTCACTGCCACTGCTTCAGGCAATTGGCAGGGACCTGGTGAATATCTGGCTCAAGGAGCGCAATGAGTGAAGATCCGATGAGAAAGTCGCTGGGAGTCAAAGCAAATTTTTAGCGGGGATCATCGTATAGAGGGGTTATTGGGCGGAAGTTGAGACACGCCTGAATACGAACAGCTAGTGTGTGCAGCTCACTATACCACAGAGTCTGGGAGCCGATGCTTGTCTAGCGTTCAGGATCCACTAGCGATGACGAAGTGTATGTAACATAATTTGAGATTCACCTTACAAGGTCTTGCCGTGCGTTTGCCGAATTAAGAGAATGACTAACGGACTGTGTTTCGGTAAGATGATTGGGAATCGTTGCTTTGGAGAATTAACGACTCCTCATAATTCAGGTTAAGCCGTTGATCTAGAGGGGACGTTATGTCACTCAGCCATTTAGGTACTTGCCACCATAGTGGATGGTTTAGTAGCTCGTCTGAGTTTATACCTCTACTAGCCTAATTAAATGGATTTTACACTGAACGCACATGATACCAGCGATTAGTTGATGTAAGTTCTTGAATATGGCGAACTCCACCTAACTACGGTATGCAAGCCACTCCTCGTAAATATTATGGGGCGACGCTGCATCCCAAGAAAGACCAGCCGACCACATTCGTTGTATGAAAATCTTGCCAGCAATGACGACTGTCGCTAACAAGCCAATGGGGTCGAAAAGCTGAGCTATCTCGGCGACCACATTTCGTTTTGTAGGAAGCTGACAGAGGACCTTGAAGTTCACGTGGAACAGTAGCCGGTCAGTAGCATAAATCCATCGTAGGCCAAGAACCGAAGAGGTGGTTGGATTGATGCTATGTTCTGTCTTGAGAGATGTGTTATCAGTTAAGGACCTCATGACCTCACCACAGATCGAATTCCATTTGCGCAGTTGGAAGTGCCCTGCCGATAGAACACTGTCCACATTACGTGCTAGGCGGATGGCCTCACTGCTACTACCACAACTCGTCAGGAAGTCGTCCACACAGAACGATCTCAATATGTCGTCTCGCGCCGCCTCTGCTTATCCATCTTCAGGAATGTAACCACAATTGTCACACGTACACCGATTGAGCGCACGCACTGCATTATAGGGGCTGCACGCAATACTTGGTTCGCGCTGACACATTTAACACCACTCGAAACTTCGTCGTAACCGCATAATGTGGAATGTAGTAACTGTCCTTTATCAGTTGGTCCACAATCTCCATATGCCCAAACACGGCATATTCACTTATGAACGCGATGTATCTGTCTCTAAGTTCAATATTGGACGCCAAACGTCGCTCCAAATAATTAAATTGTCGTTTAGCTTTTATGTATTAATCCCCAAGATTGGGAGCATTACGTTGGAACGGCAGTTGCACAACGTAACGGCCTTCAGGTGTACGGAAAAAAGTCGATACACAGATCCGACCACATTCGCCATCATCCACCTCATCTCTCGTTGGTACTTCTTCAAGCTTTCAAAAGCTGCGAACCAGCTCCTCCAAGCGAACCTCTTCGTCACAGAGCATGGCGCTGCATCCGAGCAAAGACGGAGTTGTGGAAGTGGCTACGATGATGTCACCATGTACTATACGTCCCCTTGAGTCAGCACCAACCATGAGATCTACACTACCAGGTTTCCCAAAATGTATGTCGGCCAGTTCGAGGCCTACTAAGTGCTTCCACTGGTCACCATCAACCCGCACTGCCGGAGTGATTAAGGTAATTGACGGAATTTCAAATCTAGAATACGTCGACTTCAGTGTGAGCACAACCCTACCTGCTGTCTGAGTATTGGCAATGCCACCGATACCTTTTCCTTTTATTCACATTTGTTTCGATGTAGTTGTAAATAATTAGCCAGGCGATTCGTAATAAAACTAACCTACCATTTTCAAATATATGTCATTTAAACCATTGCATATTAAAAAAGATACTAAATTAAAGGCAGTGTTCGCTTACTGAGAGAATAAAAACAAAATACACGTTCGGAAAACTTTCAGAAATTCGCAAATTGACGCAGTTCGCAATTTACACTAGGTTTTTTTCCCTATAGATGATAGAAAGTGATGGGGAAGTTTTTGGATTCTCTGTCACGAAAATCGAGTAAAATGGGGACCAGAATGTGACACTGCAGTTGTAGTATGGTGCAGCGTTATGAGCTGTTAAAAATACTTTAATTATGTATTGATACAAGGAGCCACAAAATGAAATTGCAACTGCAGCTATCGCTAAAGCTGAATCTTGTATTATTATTCAAGCTACACAGTGGTCAAGTAGAGCGAATTTAATGCTGTCACCACAATTTTTAATGAACGTTAAATACCATAAAAACAAATTAATTTACGACCTACAGATCAAAAGGTCAACGTACTAACCACTGGGCTACCGCACCCATAGTGTTAATAAATAATTATATTTAAAATATAATTTTATGCTTTACAAAAATTATCACTTTTTCACAAAGTCCGGTTAGCTGTTAATCAGAACGTATCCGGATGATAACATAAAAAGCGTTTTCACAATATCCGGTAAAGACACATCTATCAGATAAGTTTCGGTTAACTTATCGCCTTAACGCCTTGACTAAAGGTTAACTACTAACCAGAACAAAAACTGAGAGCTGATTATAGTCAATATACTCGTATTACTGGACGATAGTGACAAGACTGCTGCTTTAATAGTCGCATTAAAAGGTAATTCTTTCGAAGTGTTACAGATGGTTCCAGAGAAAAATCGTGGCAGCTACCAATCACTGATGGACACACTCCAACGGAAATATGGAAATGAATATAAGAATCAATTACATCGAGTGGAATTAAGATCGCGAGTACAACGGGGTAATGAGATCCTTCAAGTTTTCGCTTCCGACGTTGAGCGCTTATGCCATCTTGCGTTCTCCTGTATTTCGGAAGAATTCATCGAGAAAATGAAAATAGAGACATTCAAAAATGGTATACGTAACGGAGAGACTGAGCGTCCCTAGTCATGTCAGTACATATGCCGGTTAAGACGCTGTCTATAAACAGTGGCATATCTCTATACTTCTAAAGTCTCTGTTTACACTCCCTACATATACACTATTTTTATTTTATATATAATAATTTTCACAAAATATTCACTTTTTTACAGGTTTTTTAACAACATATCCAAAAACGGCTCCGAATATGCTGTTTTAAATTAAATTTCACTATATTCAAGTACATGTAGACCTATACTCTTCACCCAATTTATTTCCGTAAATATTAAAAATACAATAACTTTAACGGCATTTGTAGAACTTCGAATACATAATATTCGACGACATAGTATGGACGAATTTTTAAATCTCACCTTTTCACCAAAAAATCATGTTTTTTTCACCCATGCGCTAATTAAGTCCTTATTTATATACAGGAACATAGTCCACACTTATTGGACTAAAATATATTAATTTCGTATTGTTGCCACCAATTTCACCGCTAACCATTAACATAAGTACAATATTTAGATATGACCTATAACGCTATTAAAAGCTATAATATTGTAATGCGAGCTGAATTATACATTTAAATAATACAAAACAAAAAAAAAACCCTAATCATAAACATATAAAATAAATAAATACTGTATGTATAGAATGTCATTAATTGAAACATTACAAAATTTGATTCATACAGGAATAGAAAATAATAATCAAATAATTACTAGCATATAAAAACCAAATTAATTGTAAAAAAGAAAATTTATAAAAATCAAGTTATAAATAAAATATATAAATAAAAATTAAATTTAAATCACTTCACTGGGTGGTACGATTTTTAAAGGCAATCAAGAAGAAGAAGAACGTTATACATATTATAATAACCACTGCATTCATTTACAAAAGCATAATTCAATTTAAACGCATTAAATTCTGTGAATTTCTCATTAATTGCAACCATCTATTCCACATATTATTTTTCGCAAACGCTTGCTGGTTATTTAACTGCTGTCGATTATGCTGCTGTTGTTGCTGCGGTTGTAATGGTTGCCGTGGTCGCAATGGCATTAAAGCAGGAATTAAACCAGGACGCTGAGGAATTCCAAATCTCGATGACATCGGTGCCTGTGTTTCCATTGGATTAGACTTTAAGAAACATGTTTTATAATCATTCTAATAATCAAAAAAATATATGTATTAGCTCTATTACCGTGGCTACAGCATAAGAATCTTCATTAATTGCTTTTTGAATTGCAGCACGTACATCTGCAGCTTCTTGTAAATTTTTCTTATTTACATACACCGCACTATCTATAAAGGAGTTCGATCCATCATTTGTGGTTAACCATTTGGGCTGCACTACCTAAAAGCATAAATAAATTATATAAATATCCTCTGCTACAAACCGCCTTAATACCTCTTAAGGAGAGGCGATTGGAGGTATGTATATTCAGAAGACATATAAAGAAGGAAAAATTAATGGGGCCAGTAATACATATCGCCGCTCTAAGAACAATTCCTGGGATTTGTCAATTTTCAGGTTTTTAAAATTATTTTTGTATGGGACCCCCTTACAAAGTGAAAATGGGAGTAAGTACGTTCGCAAGAGATGTTGAGAAGGGAAAATAATGGGGGGTCTGACATACACTTGACCGCTCTAGGGGCAATACCTGCGATTATTTTTCGATTTTCACACGTTTTTTGAGCTATTTTTATATGGGAATCCCAATAATGATTGAGCTAGGGGTTAGTACGTTCAGATGAAGTACTTGGGAGGAAAATGAATAGGACTAGCCATAAACCTGAGTGCAATAGGAGCGATTTCTAGGTTTATATGTCGATTTTGGTCCGTTTTTTTGTATGGGAGGACTAAGTCATAGAGTTAGTGAGTAACTACGTTCAGAAGAAATGCTGGAGTAGAAAATTAATGGAGCCAGACGAACATTTCAGTACTCTAGATGTGATTCCTATGGTTATTTGTCAATTTGCATACGTTTTTGCAGTTATTTTGATGTGGGTTCTATTAAGGCGGATTCAAATCAGGAATTTCTGTGTTTCAAATTGTACACAAATTGTATGCTTTTCGATGGGCGTATATGGTTCAAAAGTTGCTCCATTCAATTTAACCGTCCTTAGTGTTCGTACATGTACACATTTGCAATTTACTAGTGAAAACTTTGATTTCTAGTCGAAATATGCGACTGAGTTCTTTTGAGAAAATTCTTAAAGATTATTAAAGGATATAACTACTGTTAAAATCCCGAAAATTCGGTTTTTTTCGATTTGGAACACCATCCAAAAATCCATTTTCGTTTTCTCTTATTTGGTCATCACGACAGATTTTTACCGTGGTAACGATCATACCGATTTCAGTCGTTTGCAAAAATAAGAACGAGGGACTACAGTTGAAGCATTTATAACGATTGTAACGTACCACAACCTCACAATATGGAGAAACTTCAAAAGTGGGTCGATATCGATATTCTCCTTTTCATAGACATGTATTCTATAGAAACACTTACCTGCCTCTGTATACGTTCCAAGAAATAATTTTCATTATCTGTTAATTTTAATTCGCCTGCCTGCAATTTATTGCGATGCTGAAATATGGCCTCATCAAATTTATCTTCTCCAGTACATACAGACCTTGACTATTGGCACATATTTAGAAAAAAAAAAAAGATTTTTATATATAGATTAATGTAACATTTCCGAAGGAGGCGTTAAACATACCAAAATCATATAAATCCTGCACAATATTACCAACAAATATATGCAATTATGCACAATCATTTTCTAAACATGCGTTAGTTTTACTTGGCATTTTTCTCGACTCCGCTAATTAAATTAACGTTTACAGTTACATAGATGGTGAAATTGATAACTGTAAATTACATGTTTAACGACCTTCATATTGTAACGAGTATCGATGGTTGGCGCAAACATCGATATAGTTTCAGAGGCAAAAGTAGCAAGTACATTAAAGTGTTATTGTAAATAGTTGATTGTAAACAGAGTTGATTGTAAATAGTGTTTATTAAATAAATTGTTGCTGTATATAGTTGTATAAAATAAGTGTTGCAGTTATCATTAACAGAATACAGTGATCAAACAAGGTTAATTCAAATAGAATTAAACGCTCACAGAATAAAAACGTAACATTATAAATAGTTGATTGTAAAAAGAGATTATTAAATAAATTGTTGCTGTATATAGTTGTATAGAATAAGTGTTGCAGTCATTATTAACAGAATCCAGTGATCGAACAAGGTAATTCAAATAGAATTAAACGCTCACAGAATAAAAACGTAACAATTGGTGTCAGAAGTGGGATTCTGTAAAGATGGTGAAAATTGACCAACTAAAAGTGGACCAGCTTAAAAGCTGTTGGTAGAGATTAATCTGTCGTCATCAGGTGCAAAGGCGAAACTGCTGGTAAGGCTAAGGCAAGCCATGAAGGCTAAGGGTGTTAATGTAGAAGAACATGAGTTCTTTCAGGAAGCCGAGACACATGCAGTTGTGCACGCTAAAGAAGAGAGAAAGATAGATTCGAGTGGTCAACTCATGGATTTCATGAAAACATTGATGCTGCAGCAACAACAACAGCTACAAGAAAATGCGTCTCGCCAAGAAAGCATTATGGGAGAATTTCAGAAAACAATTGACTCCAAGCTTCAAGAACATTCGGCTCGCCAAGAACATGTCATCGAAAATCTACAAAAAGGAATTGAGATTAGATTTCAAGAAATTTCCGGAGTTATTAATGACAAAGTCACAGAGCTGAAAGAACATGTGGATGATTTGGATGATAAGCTGAAGGAACATGTAGACAGACATGATGACTTGGAAGCAATGCTTGAGAAATTAGAGCGCGAACTTAATAAAATAAAAATAAGTGGAGCAACCACATCAGTAATAAGAGAATCAACTACAATTAAATTAAAGCCACCAACATTTGACGGAAGCACGCCATTCAATATCTTTAAGCTTCAATTCTAGACAACCGCTTCGAAGAATCAATGGGATGATAGCGACAATACCGCTGCTTTAATATTCGCATTAAAAGGTAATGACTCCGAAGTGTTACAGATGATTCCAGAGAAAAATCGTGGTAGCTATCAATCACTGATGGACACACTCCAGTGAAAATATGGAAATGAATACAGGAGTCAATTACATCGAGTGGTATTGAGGTCGCGAGTGCAACGGAGTAATGAGAGCTTTCAGGCATTCGCTTCCGATATTGAGCGTTTATGTCATCTAGCGTTCTTCGGTAATTCGGAAGAGTTCGTCGAAAAAATAAAAATAGAGGCATTCATAGATGGCATACGTGATGGAGAGACAAAGCGTGCCCTAGTCATGTCACCAAGGAATACTTATGCCGAAACAGTCAGTAGTGCCTTGACGTTTGAAGCCGCCATTTTGATGTGTCAACCAATGCCACGGGTACGCCAACTAGAAACAGAAACAGCAGATCTGGTTGAAGCAGTGTGTCAGACATTCAAGTCCGTAGTGCAGCCTGAAGGAAGAACAACAGGTCGACGTGAAAACAAATTTAATGGTAAGTGCTTCATTTGCGACAAACGAGGGCATATAGCGCGTGATTGCAATCAATTGAATACGAAGCCTAAAGGTAGAACAAGGAATCAACGCAAAAATAAATTTGCCGGTAAGTGCTTCATATGCCATCAAAGAGGGCACAAGGCCCTGAATTGTCGTCTACGACACAAGCAACAAAGATCAAATTCACCAGGACAACGAAAGGAAGATCGTGATGTCATTCATCGTATTAAAGCTTATACTCCATATTGTCGTACTTGCACCGTCGATAGTAAACATTGTTCTCGGGAAAGAAACCAGAATCACATTGTTAACCTACGTCTTACGAATGCATTGTCGGAAGAGTCATGGACCACCGAACGAGTGCAAGAAGATCAGCGGAACGACCCAGATCTCGCAAAGATTATGGAATATAAGGAGCAGGGCATACGTGCAGATTGGCAAGAAATGGCTAATGAGAGTCCAATAGCAAAGGCATACTGGGCGCAGTGGCAAAGCCTGCACTTACGAGACGGATGTTTATACAGAGCATGGGAAAGTGAAGATGGAAAATTCACTAAGTATCTTCTAGTGGTACCCAAGGTAAGAATAAATGAAGTGATAGCCGAGTATCACAATGCCTCCAGTGGAGAACATTTGGGAATCACCAAAACCGTCGAAAAAATAAAGAAACTATTTTATTGGGTTGGATGTAAGGACCATGTCGCTGATTTGATTCGGCAGTGTAAGCAATGTGCAATGGCCAAAGGTCCCACTAAGAAAAGTCGTGGTAAAATGCACCAATACACCGTGGGTGCTCCATTTGAGCGAATTGCTATGGACATAGCTGGGCCATTTCCAATAAGCAACGCAGGAAACAAGTATGTTCTGGTGATTATAGATTACTTCAGTAAATGGCCTGAAGTATACCCCATTCCAAATCAAAAAGCTAGTACAGTTGCGGATGTATTCGTCAACCAACGGATTACCCGTTTTGGTGTACCGATGGAGTTACACTCAGACCAAGGTCGAAATTTCGAATCAGTTGTATTCCAAGAGATATGCCGTATGCTAGGTATATACAAAACTCGTACAACACCTTTGCATCCACAATCTGATGGCATGGTAGAACGATTTAACCGTACCTTGGAGGAATATTTGAGAAAAGTCGTAGATAAATACCAAAGAGACTGGGATGTACATATACCAATGTTCCTCATGGCATATAGATGCGCACAACATGATACGACGGCTACTACACCGGCAATGGCAATTTTTGGAAACGAGTTAAGACTGCCAGCTGATTTAAAATTTGGAGTCGTAACACCAACGAGATCAACCGAAGGTAATTATACTAGCGAAAAGCGGGAACAGTTGGATGAAGTACATCAGTTCATCAGAAAGCGGTCGCAGATGATAAGTGATAAGATGAAGGCCAGGTATGACTTGAAAGCAAATTCAAAAGGGTTCTATGAAGGAGAGCTTGTAATGCTTCATAATCCACAACGAAAGAAAGGCCTGTCCCCTAAACTGCAGACTCAATGGGAAGGACCATATGAGATTATAGCAAAGATAAATGACGTAGTGTATCGTAGTGTATCACGTATATCGAGGGGAAGTATAAAAACTTGTTCAGGACGAACAAGGTTAAGAGGAGGACAGTGTAACGAGTATCGATAGTTGAATACTCATCACTATTGCGACTGACACTTTTAGCAGCATCGAAACGAATGTCAACAAAAAGAAATAAGCAATAACCAGAACAAGCCAATGAGAAAGAAAGAGAAGAATCTCGATAAAGGAAGATTCTGGGGTGTTGCCAACAGAGTATAAATAGAGCCAGTGTTGAGAAGTGAGAATCAATCTAATTCCGAACGTGATTGCGAAAACATTGATACAGAGGCAAAAGTTGCAAGTACATTAGAGTGTTATTGTAAATAGTTAATTGGTAACAGGGTTGATTTTAAATAGAGATTATTAAATAAATTGTTGCTGTATATAGTTGTATAGAATAAGTGTTGCAGTCATTATTAACAGAATCCAGTGATCGAACAAGGTAATTCAAATAGAATTAAACGCTCACAGCATAAAAACGTAACAATATAATAATTCATTATTGAAATTTCTTGACTGTCAACTTTTGGGGTTATGGTGCGATTAGTCATCACGTAAGGTACGAGATTTTGATATTGTTCCGTTTTTATTCTGTGAGCGTTTAATTCTATTTGAATTAACCTTGTTCGATCACTGGATTCTGTTAATGATAACTGCAACACTTATTTTATACAACTATATACAGCAACTATTTATTTAATCAACTCTATTTACAATCAACTCTGTCTACAATCAACTATTTACAATAACACTTTAATGTACTTGCTACTTTTACCAATGTATAGATGTTTGCGCAATCACGTGCGCGATCAGATTGATTTGCACTTGCCAATACTGGCTCTATTTATATTCTGCTGGCACACCCCAGAATCTTACTTTATCGAGATCCTTCTCTTTCTTTCTCGTTGGCTTGTTCTGGTTATCGCTTATTTCTTTTTGTTGACATTCGTTTCGATGCTGCCAATATTCGTGTCATAGTCGATATTAGTGTCATTGTTCGTCCCGAACAAGTTTTTATACTTCCCTCCGATATGCCGCAAGTCGCTCCAAGTGCACTACTTTAAACTTTGCTCTTTTATTCCAGGCTCGTTGAATACGATACACTACGTCATTTATCTTTGCTATAGAAAACCCATCTCATATGGTCCTTCCCAATGAGTCTGTAGTTTAGGGAACAGGCGTTTCTTTCGTTGTGGATTGTGGAGCATTACAAGCTCTCCTTCATAGAACCCTTTTGATTTTGCTATCAAGTCATACCTGGCCTTCATCTTATCGCTTATCATCTGCGACCGCTCTCTGATGAACTGATGTACTTCATTCAACTGTTCCCGCTTTTCGCTAGTATAATTACCTTCGGTTGATCTCGTTGGTGTTACGACTCCAAATTTTAAATCAGCTGGCAATCTTAACTCGTTTCCAAAAATTGCCATTGCCGGTGTAGTAGCCGTCGAATCATGTTGTGCGCATCGATATGCCATGAGGAACATTGATATATGTACAGCCCGGTCTCTTTGGTATTTATCTACGACTTTTCTCAAATATTCTTCCAAGGTACGGTTAAATCGTTCTACCATGCCATCAGATTGTGGATGGAAAGGTGTTGTACGAGTTTTGTATATACCCAGCATACGGCATATCTCTTGGAATACAACTGATTCGAAATTTAGACCTTGGTCTGGGTGTAACTCCATCGGTACACCAAAACGAGTAATCCATTGGTTGACGAATACATCGGCAACTGTACTAGCTTATTGATTTGGAATGGGGTATACTTCAGGCCGTTTGCTGAAGTAATCTATAAGCAATAGTACATACTTGTTTCCTGTGTTGCTTTTTAGAAATGGTCCAGCTATGTGCATAGCAATTCGCTCAAATGGAGCACCCACGGTGTATTGGTGCATTTTACCTCAACTTTTCTTATTGGGACCTTTGGCCATTGCACATTGCTTACACTTCCGAATCCAATCAACGACATGGTCATGGCATCCAACCCAATAAAATCGTTTCTTTATTTTCTCGACGGTTTTGTATATGCCCAAATGTCCTCCATTGGAGGCATTGTGATACAATACGCACAGCGTGAAAGTCAGCTATCACTTCATTTACTCTTGCCTTGGGTACCACTAGAAGAACATTAGTGATTTTTCCATCTTCACTTTCCCACACTCGGAATAAACATCCGTCTCGTAAGTGCAGGCTTTGCCACTGCGCCCAATATGCCTTTGCTATTGGACTCTCACTAACCATTTCTTGCCAATCTGGACGTACGCCCTGCTCCTTCTATTCCATAATCTTTACGAGATCTGGGTCGTTCCACTGATCTTCTTGCAGTCGTTCGCTGGTTCATGACTCCTCTGGCAAGATATTCTTAAGTCGTATGTCTACAATGTACTCCTTGCTTTCCACTCGAGAACAATGTTTACATTTTATTTTGGATGGACAGCGAGATGAAGCGTACGCGTTACCAAGATATCTTCCTTTGCGATGCTCGATTGTAAAATCATAACTCTGCAACCTTTCAATCCAGCGCGCCAATTGTCCTTCTGGATTTTTTAATTATAATAACCAACTTATCACAACTCGTAAACTCCATGGAATCGTTGATGATTCAATAACACCTTGTTTCTGCATATCGGTAACCAGCTTAATGGCTTCATCTCTTTTGGCCAATGGAACTCGTCGTGGTGATGCTTGACGATGGTTGTTCGTCCTCCCGTTTTTCTATTTGAAGAAAAGATTGAACTGTACTTCTCCAATACTTGTAAAGCCTTTTCTTTTTGCTATTTAATAAGCACACCTGCCCATTCTTCCATCTGTGCTTTTATTTCCGCTCTGACAGTTCCTGGTCTTCCACTTTTTATCGACGAACCCTTTTCGGAGTCTACTACGGCAGTAACTTCCTGGCAATGACCAATCACCATTCCTTTCTTCACAACTGTGGATGTATTAGTTGGATTTAATATTCACACCGGTACTAATCCATTTTCTTTAGGTTCCACTAACGTCCTACCAAGTATGATGTTTTTATTTGGTATTTCTTTATCTGCTTCCACCACCCACAACTTGCCTGTATCATCATCCAAATTCATCTGTGCCCAAATCACCGCTTCTGATTTTGCTGGAACCTCTTGGGGTTGACATTCCAGTACTTGTTTGATGTTCCCACGACGCTTGTAACAATGTCCACCGCTGTCCACCTTATTCTCCTTCTTTTGTCTTCCTAGAAAATTCGATCTTGATCGCTTTCGTCGTAGACGGCAGTCACGCGCGCCATGTGTCCTGGTTTGTCGCAAATAAAACACTTACCAGTAAATTTGTTTTCGCGTCGACCTGCTGTTCTTCCTTCAGGCTGTACTACTGACTTAACTGCCTGACACACTGCTTCAACCAGATCTGATGTTTCTGTTTCTGGTTGGCGTACATGTGGCACTGGTCGACACATTAAACTGGCGGCTTCATACGTCAAGGCACTACTAATTGTTTCCGCTTATGTACTCCTTGGTGACATGACTAGGGCACGCTTTGTCTCTCCGTCGCGTATACCATCTATGAATACCTCTATTTTTATTTTCTCGGTGAATTCTTCCGAATTACCAGAGAACGCAAGATGACATAAGCGCTTAATATCCGAAGCGAAATCCTGAAGGCTTTCATTACCCCGTTGCACTCGCGATCTTAACTCCACTCGATGTAATTGGCTCTTGTATTCATTTCCATATTTCCGCTGGAGTGTGTCCATAGTGATTGGTAGCTACCATGATCTTTCTCTGGAACCATCTGTAACACCTCGGAAGCGTTACCTTTTAATGCGACTATTAAAGCAGCGGTATTGTCGCTATCATCCCATTGATTCTTCGAAGCGGTTGTCTCGAATTGAAGCTTAAAGATATAGAATGGCGTGCTTCCGTCAAATGTTGGTGGCTTTAATTTAATTGTAGTTGATTCTCTTATCACTGATGTGGTTGCTCCACTTATTTTTATTTTATTAAGTTCGCGCTCTAATTTCTCAAGCTTTGCTTCCAAGTCATCATGTCTGTCTACATGTTCCTTCAGCTTATCATCCAAATCATCCACATGTTCTTTCAGCTCTGTGACTTTGTCATTAATAGCTCCGGAAATTTCCTGAAATCTAATCTCAATTCCCTTTTGTAGTTTTTCGATGACATGTTCTTGGCAAGCCGAATGTTCTTGAAGCTTGGAGTCAATTGTTTTCTGGAATTCTCCCATAGCGCTTTCTTGGCGAGACGAACCTTCTTGAACTCCCATATACAATTCACTAATAACCCCCTCTTGGCGTACCGAATGTTCTTGAAGCTTGGAGTCAATGCGAGACGCAATTTCTTGTAGTTGTTGTAGCTGCTGTTGCATCATGGTTTTCATGAATTGCATGAGTTGACCAGTCGAATCTATTTTGCTCCCTTCCTCAGCGTGCACAACTGCTTGTATATCAGCTTCCTAAAAGAACTCATGTTCTTCTACATTCATTCCCTTAGCCTACATAGCTTGCCTCAGCCTCACCAGCAGTTTCGCCTTTGCACCTGATGACGATAGATTCATCTCTACCAACAGCTTTTTAAGCTGGTCCACTTTTAGTTGGTCAATTTTCACCATCTTTACAGAATCCCAGTTCTGACACCAATTGTTACGTTTTTATTCTGTGAGCGTTTAATTCTATTTGAATTAACCTTGTTTGATCACTGTATTCTGTTAATGATAACTGGAACACTTATTTTATACAACTATATACAGCAACTATTTATTTAATAAACTCTATTTACAATCAACTCTGTCTACAATCAACTATTTACAATAACACTTTAATGTACTTGCTACTTTTGCCTCTGCATCGATGTTTGCGCAATCACGTTCGCGATCAGATTGATTTGCACTTGCCAATACTGGCTCTATTTATATTCTGCTGGCACACCCCAGAATCTTACTTTATCGAGATCCTTCTCTTTCTTTCTCGTTGGCTTGTTCTGCTTATTTCTTTTTGTTGACATTCGTTTCGATGCTGCCAATATTCGTGTCATAGTCAATATTAGTGTCATTGTTCGTCCCGAACAAGTTTTTATACTTCCCTCCGATATGCCGCAAGTCGCTCCAAGTGCACTACTTAATCTTTGCTCTTTTATTCCAGGCACGTTGAATACGATACACTACGTCATTTATCTTTGCTATAGAAAACCCATCTCATATGGTCCTTCCCAATGAGTCTGTAGTTTAGGGGACAGGCCTTTCTTTCGTTGTGGATTATGAAGCATTACAAGCTCTCCTTCATAGAACCCTTTTGAATTTGCTTTCAAGTCATACCTGGCCTTCATCTTATCGCTTATCATCTGCGACCGCTCTCTGATGAACCGATGTACTTCATCCAACTGTTCCCGCTTTTCGCTAGTATAGTTACCTTCGGTTGATCTCGTTGGTGTTACGACTCCAAATTTTAAATCAGCTGGCAGTCTTAACTCGTTTCCAAAAATTGCCAATGCCGGTGTAGTAGCCGTCGTATCATGTTGTGCGCATCTATATGCCATGAGGAACATTGGTATATGTACATCCCAGTCTCTTTGGTATTTATCTACGACTTTTCTCAAATATTCCTCCAAGGTGCGGTTAAATCGTTCTACCATGCCATCAGATTGTGGATGCAAAGGTGTTGTACGAGTTTTGTATATACCCAGCATACGGCATATCTCTTGGAATACAACTGATTCGAAATTTCGACCTTGGTCCGAGTGTAACTCCATCGGTACACCAAAACGAGTAACCCATTGGTTGACGAAAACATCCGCAACTGTACTAGCTTCCTGATTTGGAATGGGGTATACTTCAGGCCATTTACTGAAGTAATCTATAACCACCAGAACATAATTGTTTCCTGCGTTGCTTATTGGAAATGGCCCAGCTATGTCCATAGCAATTCGCTCAAATGGAGCACCTACGGTGTATTGGTGCATCTTACCACGACTTTTCTTAGTGGGAACTTTGGCCATTGCACATTGCTTACACTGATACTCAGCTATCACTTCATTTATTCTTGCCTTGGGTACCACTAGAAGATCATTAGTGATTTTTCCATCCTCACTTACCTACACTCGGAATAAACATCCGTCTCGTAAGTGCAGGCTTTGCCACTGCGCCCAGTATGCCTTTGCTATTGGACTCTCATTAGCCATTTCTTGCCAATCTGGACGTATGCCCTGCTCCTTATATTTCATGATCTTTGAGAGATCTGGGTCGTTCCGTTGATCTTCTTGAACTCGTTCGGTGGTCCATGACTCTTCCGACAATACATTCGTAAGACGTAGGTTAACGATGTGGTTTCTTTCCCGAGAACAATGTTTACTATCCACGGTGTAAGTACGACGATAGGGAGTATAAACTTTACTACGATGAATGACATCACGATCTTCCTTTCGTTGTCCTGGTGAATTCGATCTTTGTTGCTTGGTTCGTAGACGACAATTCCGCGCCTTGTGCCCTCTTTGATGGCATATGAAGCACTTACCGGCAAATTTATTTTTGCGTTGATTCCTTATTCTACCTTTAGGCTTCATACTCGATTGATTGCAATCACGAGCTATATGCCCTCGTTTGTCGCAAATGAAGCTCTTACCATTAAATTTGTTTTCACGTCGACCTGTTGTTCTTCCTTCAGGCTGCACTACTGACTTAACTGCCTGACACACTGCTTCAACCTGATCTGCTGTTTCTGTTTCTAGTTGGCGTACCCGTGGCATTGGTCTACACATTAAACTGGCGGCTTCAAACGTCAATGCACTACTGACTGTTTCAGCATAAGTATTCCTTGGTGACATGACTAGGGCACGCTTTGTCTCTCCATCACGTATGCCATCTATGAATGCCTCTATTTTTATTTTTTCGACGAACTCTTCCGAATTACCGGAGAAAGCTAGATGACATAAGCGCTCAATATCGGAAGCGAATTCCTGAAGGCTCTCATTACTCCGTTGCACTCGCGATCTCAATTCCACTCGATGTAATTGACTCTTGTATTCATTTCCATATTTCCGCTGGAGTGTGTCCATCAGTGATTGGTAGCTACCACGATCTTTCTCTGGAATCATCTGTAACACTTCGGAAGCATTACCTTTTAATGCGACTATTAAAGCAGCAGTCTTGTCGCTATCATCCCATTGATTCTTCGAAGCTGTTGTCTCGAATTGAAGCTTAAAGATATTGAATGGCGTGCTTCCGTCAAATGTTGGTGGCTTTAGTTTGATTGTACTTGAATCTCTAATCACTGATGTGGCTGGCCCATTTATTTTTAGTTGGTTGAGATCGTGTTGTAATTTCTCGAACTTATCTTCCAAATCATCTACATGTTCCTTCAGATCTGTAACTTTTTCATTAATGGCTCCGGAAATTTCATCTACATGTTCTTTTAGTTCTGCAACTTTCTCATTAATAGCCCCAGAAATTTCTTGTAGTTTGTAGTTAATTGTCTTCTGGAATTCTCCAATGAAGTTTTCTTGGCGAGACGAACCTTCTTGAATTTCCATACGCAATTCAGCCGAATGTTCTTGAAGCTTGGAGTCAATGCGAGACGCATTTCCTTGAATTTCCGTACGTAATTCACTAATAACGCCCTCTTGGCGTACCGAATGTTCTTGAAACTTGGAGTCAATGCGAGACGCATTTTTTTGTAGCTGTTGTTGCTGCTGTTGCGTCATGGTTTTCATGAATTCCATGAGTTGATCACTCGAATCTATTTTGCTCTCTTCCTCAGCGTGCACAACTGCTTGTATATCGGCTTCCTCGAAGAACTCATGTTCTTCTACATTAATTCCCTTAGCCTCCATAGCTTGCCTCAGCCTCACCAGCAGTTCCGCCTTTGCACCTGATGACGATAGATTCATCTCTACCAACAGCTTTTTAAGCTGGTCCACTTTTAGTTGGTCAATTTTCACCATCTTTACAGAATCCCACTTCTGACACCAATTGTTACGTTTTTATTCTGTGAGCGTTTAATTCTATTTGAATTACCTTGTTCGATCACTGGATTCTGTTAATAATAACTGCAACACTTATTTTATACAACTATATACAGCAACAATTTATTTAATAAACTCTCTTTTTAATCAACTCTGTTTATAATCAACTATTTACGATATCACTTTAATGTACTAGCAACTTTTGCCTCTGTATAGATGTTTGCGCAGTCACGTTCGGTATTCGATTGATTTTTCTTCTCAACACTGGCTCTATTTATACTCTGTTGGCAACACCCCAGAATCTTCCGTTATCGAGATTCTTCTCTTCCTTTCTCGTTGGCTTGTTCTGGTTATCGCTTATTTCTTTTTGTTGACATTCGTTTCGATGCTGCCAATAGTGTCAGTCACAATAGTGATGAGTAATCAACTATCGATACTCGTTACAATATGTCGTTATAGTTGATTTCACGGAAGAAGCGGATCATCGATTTCACATTTTGCGAAGTGCTCAACGTGATGAATATGAGAATAATAAAGTTGTATAACGTATTGTACATCGTGTTGATACGTGTATACTAAACAGCCATCCAACTCATTGTACAATGTGTTTAACCAACGGTTGGAGCATGTATACCAAAGAACTGAAACAGACTCTCCCGCTCAGAGAATTTCCATTTTCTATACGTATTTTTTCACACCTATTGTTATTCCTTTATGCTGCAACTAGCCACCGACGTAGCGTACGTACGTACCGCCCGTACGTAAGAACATACAAAATTACATTGATTTTCTCCGCTATGAGCAACGGGTACGTCACAGTGGTGCGGTGGTGAGTTTTCGTTAACACGACGTTCCCATAAGATAGGTCGTGTCAGCTGACACGTTCTACGTTTTTACGTCGGAGGCTAGTTGCAACATTACTCTCTGGCCATTTTTGGCTACAGGTCAGCGTTATCTTTTCACATACCCTTTCAACTTAAAATTGTACTGGTATAAAGGTATGAAAAGTAGTAGAAAAGTAGTTTAATATATTAATAAATATGCAATTAAAGACAATTAATTTTACGGAATAATAAAATAAAAAGCCAAATAAACGCAAACCAGTTAGAACTTTTACTGTTTTACGTCATATGCCACTAAAATTCTATAATTAGGAAAAATCAGAAAAAATTTAGTATTGTTATAAAGAGCCTACTTTTTCACCTATTGAAATCGCAACACACCATTAATGGTGAATAGATTTTACTGCATTGTTCCATTCATATTAAAATTTATACATAAATTTATAAAACTATTAAAATTTCTGCAAAATTTACGAATATGTACTTAGGAAATATATTATTATATTTGAAAAAAAAAAAAATGTATATTATTTAGCATTTACTAGTTTTACATGTAAATAAGTTCGCATGTGTAAAATATTAAAATTTTACAGTTAGAAACACAACGATGTGCATCATTAAATTCATTTCAACATAATTTTGACATTTCGTTGAAGCGTCTATTATTGTTTACTTGGATTTCGGTAAGTGTGCATACTTATTTATTTAACTACAAAGAAAAGTATTAATCTATTTATATTACAGATTTTCAAGGGCATTTACATAGTTGATGTGGTAAAAAACAATTTCCGGCGATGTGGCTAGATTAAAGACTGATACGATAGCTGTGAGTCGCAGTAATGGTAAGTGGTTTCTATTTGTTAACTATGTATATGTTTGTGAAGAAAATGATTTAATTTCTTTATGTCTTGTAGAACAATGTCACAGATTTACATCGATGTGAGTGAACCGGCCATGGAGTATAGATTGGAGTATATTTTGTGCCACCTTTCCGTGGTTTGTGTGTACAGTATATTAGCATACTTACCGTCTATTTTCACCCCTTAAGATAGGCTCGTCTACAAAATTGACTTTGTATTTGTAATAGAAACAAATGATAATGTTCCACATGTCCAAATGTTTGACATGTGGGAAAGTTGTAAAAGTTCCTGCTACGAAATAAAACTCTAAGTGTGCTTTAAGCTTTGGTGTGAAGTATATGAATTGGTGGAGTTCAAATAAACAAGATACCGACAGTATAAGTAATTGTTTCTTTTTTTGTTGCTTTCTTCTACTGATTTAAAAATGTTGTTCAATATTAAATATATTGGTTGGTTGGTTACTCATAACTATTGTGACTGACACTATTGGCAACTTCGAAACGAATGCAAACAAAAAGAAATAAGCGATAACCAGAACAAGCCAACGAGAAAGAAAGAGAAGAATCTCGATAAAGGAGTGCCAGTGTTGACAAGTGCAAATCAATCTAATCCCGAACGTGATTGCGCAAACATCGATACAGAGGCAAAAGTTGCAAGTACATTAAAGTGTTATTGTAAATAGTAGATTGTAAACAGAGTTGATCGTAAATAGAGTTTATTCAATAAATTGTCGCTGTATATAGTGGGTGCCGTAGCTCAGTGGTTAGTGTGTTCGCCTTCTGATCTGTAGGTCGTGGTTCAATCCCCGGCTGATGTACAACAAATTTAATATCGATAAGATTTTTCTTTCGAACGGTACTCACCTGTCGGCAAGCAATTGGCAATTCTTCCGACAGTAACAACTTGCCATGAAAAAGCTTCTTAAAGAACTCTGTGACAAAGCTCAGAAAAAGTGATGTCACAAGTGTTCTGCCGTTCGGAACCGGCTAAAATAAGTAGGTCCCTTCTAATATTGTCCAAAATTTAAGACGCACAACAGTAATGGAAGAGAAGCTCGGGCAATGAGCCCTTTGGGGCTTTTAGTGCCGCATACATATATATATATATATATATATATATATATATATATATATATATATATATATATATATATATATATATATATATATATATATATATATTATATATATATATATATATATATATATATATATATATATATATATATATATATATATGTATATAGTTGTATAAAATAAGTGTTGCAGTTATTATTAACAGAATCCAGTGATAGAATAGGGTAATTCAAATAGAATTAAACGCTCACATAATGGGTACATACATACGCATACATATGCGTATGCAAGTACCCATTATGTGAGAAAGCAACTTTTTGATATTCACACACATGAGTAGTCCACGTGAGTTTAGTTATCATGGAATGTCTGAACATGTATGCTTACGTAAGTGCAGAACTACGAATTGTGTGGGAAAGCGGTTTGTCAGTATTTTCACACCCAACTGCAACTCAGTTGGATCAATGTTCTGGCATTCCACAATTATAAGTAATATTAATATAGATTGTGTATATCACAACTTCGAGCAATGTTGGTATGTGTATGGATAAATATGTTTGTCACAATTTCGGGAAATATGTCGTTAGGCAAAATATGCATATGTGCATATTTCATATTTTGGCTCGCAACAGATTGTATGAAGCTAAGTAAGAATAGGTGTGTTTTCGTACTTTTCCAGTAACAATTATCCAGTAAACAAATTTCTGAGAATTTGACAGCATTCGCTCTCAAAGGTAAAAATATGCCAAAAAGTACAAGAACGCAAAACCAGCAAGTTTCACGAACAGCATTAAGTAGATTGCAATTGTTCGTTTGCTTGTTGTTTCTTTTGCTTATGATCAGCTGTTTTTCCTACTTGCAAGTCTTTACTGGCATAAATTCGTCAAGTAACAATTTGCAACTTCCCTTCAAAATGAAATGTCATTTCGCCCTCTCAATTTCCCTTTCTTTGCAAATTTTTGTGTACGAAAACGGCAAAACATGATAGTTTATAACAATTATCACAAACTATTGCGTACGAGAATACTCCTAATAACTTACGAATCATTACAGGAATTCTGACAGGACATTGTAGGTTGAACTATCACCTGACAAAACTGGGAGTTTACTCTCATGAAATTTGTAGGTTTTGCGGGTAGGAGGATGAAACTTCGACACACGTACTGGAGTTGTGTCCCGCACTAATGCAAAAACGAAAGAAACACCTAGGGGAACATCCACTAACTGATGGGGCAATCAAACTCGGGAATATACGCGCAGTACTACATTTCATAGATGTTGGGCTCAAAGAAATACTTTGAACCAAAATGAAGGGGGCACGATAGATCTTATAGGTCGCGGTGCTGCATCCCTATTAACAAGAATAATAATAATGGCCTGAAGCATACCCCATTCCAAATCACGAAGCTAGTACAGTTGCGGATGTATTCGTCAACCAATGGGTTACTCGTTTTGGTGTACCGATGGTGTTATACTCAGATCAAGGTCGAAATTTCGAATCAGTTGTATTCTAAGAGCTGTGCCATATGTTGGGTATATACAAAACTCGTACAACACCTTTCCATCCACAATCTGGTGCGGCTTGCGGCATATCGGGGGGAAGTATAAAAACTTGTTCGGGACGAACAAGGTTAAGAAGAGGGGAGTGTAACGAATATCGATGGTTGGTTACTCATCACTATTGTGAGTGACACGAATATTGGCAAAAAGAAATAGGCGATAACTATAACAAGCCAACGAGAAAGAAAGAGAAGTATCTCTATAACTGAAAATTCTGCCACAGACAGAATTGACAAACGAAATTAATCGAATCCCGAACGTGATTGCGCAAATATCGATATAGTATCAAAGGCAAAAGTTGCAAGTACATTAAAAGAGTTATTGTAAATAGTTGATTGTAAACAGAGTTAATTAAATAAATTGTTGCTGTATATAATTCTACAAAATAAGTGTTGCAATTATTATTAACAGAATAAAGTGATCGAACAAGGTTAATTCAAATAGAATTAAACGTTCACAAAATAACAACGTATCACTATTATACATAAGCGCCATTAACTTTATTTAATAATATGTATTTAAATCGATTGTCATAGCTAGCTAAGATTTTTGAGTCGGTTGCAAAATTCCAATATTGTTCAGCTCATTGACTTTATTATAAATTGATACATTCACAATAGCAGATTTACAAAAGAAATTAATTTCTACATTGTAGAATAATAAAGGTTTGATAGAATGTATATTTTAAAATTATGTAAACATAGTTAAACATGTCTATATTATATTGTATTTAAATAAAAACAATTCATAAATAAGTAAGTAATTTATGCAACCAATGCCTCAGGTTCGGATTCCTGTTTTACTTCAACGTCATCATCTTCTTGATCCTCTTTACTGTTCTCGTGTAGTAACACATATTCACGAGTGCTAAAACCAAATTTAATTACATCTCTCTCAATCAATTCATAATATTTGCGTGCGTCGACTTTATTATTATTCAAAAATGTGCCATTGGCTGAATCTAAATCGATCAAATAGAGACGTACACGTTTACCATGACTACCATCTTCACGTTGAAATGGCACCAGACGGTATTGCAAGGCGGCATGTTGTTTGGAACAGCTCGGATGATCAACAGCTAAATCGACCACTTTGCGCTCTCGTCCAACCAGAAAACAACTTTGACGATGTATATGCAGCGTTGGTAATGATGTTTCACCTTTAAATGGATATAAGCGCCATCGTCGTTTTGGTTTCCTCGCCTCAGGTGGTTCCGCATATTTAATGACAATACCGTTGACCTTATTGGTGTCCTCTGTGAGTGCACCACTCAGTCCGAAATTAGGTTTCTCTTTTTCTATGGGTTTCGCAGTCTCGCGTGATTTTCCATCCGTGTTCTTGCCCCATTCGTATGATCGGTCGTCTCTGTCATACGAAATACGGCAATTACGTTGTTGCACTGGCGGCCGCGAACGCTCTTTTGATGATTGTTCTCTTTTGATGCGATACTCACTACTTTGCTCACGCCGAGGACTACGGCGATTTTTACTGTCTCGCTGACCACGTTGCCGACCATTATTGCCTCTATCATTTCCGTACCGCTGATTTTCGCGGTATCTATCCTTTGTTTTGTTCCTTTCGTCGTGATTACTGCGACGTCGGTCGTAGCGATTATTTGAACGTTCTTTTCGATCGAATTCTCTACTCCTTACATGATCCCAACTAAGTTCTCGTTGTCTACTCCTGCTACGGTCGTTGTCGTTGCGATAATTATTACGACGATCATCCCTGGAGCGATCGTCAGCAAGCCCATAACTTCTCACCACACGTTCTCTATGCCGACTGGAACTACGACTATATCCTCTTCGTCGTAGCTCAGGGCTATCCCATTTAGAACGATTTGTCTGACTACTACCTTTCTCTGTTTTGGACTTTATAATGTTGTTTTTGTGGGATTTTTCTTTCAGCGGATTTACGTCTGCTGTATCGACATTACTCGTTTTCTTTTCAACTTTACTGCTGTGTTTATCATTTGGTACCGCTGCTGCTGGTGATGCTGACGATGAAGACGACGATGAAGTCGACGACGACGAGGACGACGCACTTGATGATGATGATGTCGATGAAGATGCTGAACAACTACTATCCGAGCCTGCATCGCATTCAGATATTCGCTTTTTCTTCACTTTATTAGTGGATTTATTGGGCTGGCTTCTTTCGCAGTCTTTTCCTTTTTGACGTTTATGTGTTGGAGCATCATGTTCCTCATCGCTTAAATTCTCTTCAGGTTCACTGATACTTTTTCTCTTTTTATATGAACTTTTCGATTTAGACATGTTAACAGTTGATTTTTTACTTCGTTCTTGCGATTAATATCAATTAAAAAGGTAATTTCCGACAAACCTCCTTACTCAAAGAATATCTAGCACGGAATAATAAAGTACATAGTTTTTTTTTTTGCTCATTTTTATACTTTTGACATTTACGTCACGAATGCTACCAAGTTCGTTCCTGTACTGTATAACATTTTATAAATTCTTGGAATAATGTTCAGTATACGGGCATGATTCAAAGAGATAAGGGTACGCCATTTCACGCGTAAATTCACGCGCGAAAAGAGTACGTCATTTGTGTTTAAGAAGTTTGTTTACATTTTGAATTTAGTTTGCCCTAAATTTATTGTTTAAAAAAAATTGCAAAATCTAATTTATTGAATTAAATTAAAGCCTTTCCGCTTCACAAATTGAGATATAAGCAATGGAGCAAGGGCATATAATAGATAATAAATGCATTTAATGAAAAAACTTTGTAAATAAATATAATTCAGTGTTTCTTATGCTTTACAAATCATAGTCTAGACAGACGGCAGCTTAATTCCGGATTACCGGCGCACTTAATCCGAATAAAATAATAACCTGACAGACGGCAGTATTGCGGATTAACTAAACAGCTGATTACTGTTTTATTAGGTCTGTCCACTTACATTACTATCACTATCAATTTCTGTCGTCTATCACTCTCGATATGAGAAAATCTACAAGAAGTACGTGAACTGAAAACTATCAGAAACTTGTAAATTGACATTCACCGTTCATGACAGCTGGATTTATTTGTTCGCTAACACTTTTCATGTTGAAAACTTTTAACAATTGTTGAAAGTTTTTTGTTAGCGAACACACCTAAATAAAAAAAAAAAAATAAATATGTGGCACTTAAAGCCCCAAAGGGCTCATTGGCCGAGCTTCTCTTCTATTACTGTTGTGCGTCTTAAATTTTGGACAGTATTAGAATGGACCTACTTATTTTAGCCGGTTCCGAACGGCAGAACACTTGTGACATCACTTTTTCTAAGCTTTGTCACAGGGTTCTTTTTTTTTTAGAAGCTTTTTCATGGCAAGTTGTTACTGTCGGAAGAATTGCCAATTGCTTGCCGACAGGTGGGTACCATTCGAAAGAAAAATCTTTTCGATATAAAATTTGTTATGCATCAGCCGGGTATTGAACCACGACCTACAGATCAGAAGGCGAACACACTAACCACTGAGCTACGGCACCCACTAATATTTTGTAAAATGGATGGAGAAAAATTCACAATAGACAAATTTCTGCAGTGTTGCCATAGCAAATTGCCCTAATCCTCTTTTATTTTGAGAATTAACTCATAGAGTTTATCCGGATTAGCTGCAGTTAATGCCCGAGTTAATTCAAATTAACTCGGTAATCCGGAATTAGACTGCCGTCTGTCTAGGCTATAAGTGAATCCAGCCTATCTGAAAACTGTGATACAAACAAGGCTCATAAGGCTCATCACTCATAAAATGATGTAACAAAAACCTTTTTGTTTTCCCTGTGTAATATTAGATAAACATCAGATATACACCACACTGCTATGCATAGTATACATCTTATTCCGTGGTTATATTTTAAATCAATTGAACGCCAATCATAGCGTTCATTTTCCGCTTCACCAATTTAAATTGTTGGGCGGTTATTCGTGATTATTGTGACAAAGGTGTAATATTTTATACCTTCGTATGATCCAGTTGCTGTATGTTTTTACTTTCAGGGAAAAATAATTGAGTTAATAGAAACATTTTAGACAATTGATGTTGCATAGTATCTAGGGTCTGTTCTAGTTTTTGCCGATTAGAATAACTTGGATTTTTTGTATCCCACAAGTGTTTCTTAATTTGCAGCAGAGTAATAACTTTTTCAGTGAGAGGTCTTCTCCACGAAAACACAATTTCTAAATAAAATATTAAATTTAAAATTATATAATTTCAGAATCAGAATATAAAACCGACGCGTATAGCTTTCTTTAAAGGAAATTTATAAATTAATGTTTAAAATTT
This sequence comes from Megamerina dolium, assembly GCA_963854835.1. NCBI lineage: Eukaryota > Metazoa > Arthropoda > Insecta > Diptera > Megamerinidae > Megamerina > Megamerina dolium. Next base: position 20,445,254 of record OY978527.1, read on the forward strand.
ATTAATTCTTCGCAGTTGTCAACTTAATAAATATGTACATAAGCGGCGTTCTTTTGCACGCGAGTTGCAAAAGACTCTATTTACAATCAACTCTGTTTACAATCTACTATTTATAATAATAGCCTAGACAGACGGCAGCGTTAATTCGGATTACCGGCGCACTTAATCCGAATAAAATATTAACCTGATAGACGGCAATATTGCGGATTAACTAAACAGCTGATTGCTGTTTTATTAGGTTTGCTCACTTACATTACTATCACTATCAATTTCTGTCATAGTACGTTAACTGAAAACTATCAGAAACTTGTAAATTGATATTCACAGTTCGTAATTGACAACTGGATTGAAAACTCTTAACAATTGTTGAAAGTTTTTTGTTAGCGACCACACCTAATATTTTTTAAAATTTATTTTATTTATTTTAAATTCACAATAGAAAATTTTCAGCAGTGTTGCCATCGTAAATTGGCAACACTGCCAATGGTAAGTAACTCTAATACCCTAGACAGACGGCAGCCTAATTCCGGATTACTGGCGCACTTAATCCGAATAAAATAATAACCTCACAGACGGCAGTATTGCGGATTAACTAAACGGCTGATTGACGTTTTATTAGGTCTGTCCACTTACATTACTATCACTATCAATTTCTGTCGTCTATCACTCTCGATATGAGAAAATCTACAAGAAGTACGTGAACTGAAAACTATCAGAAACTTGTAAATTGACATTCACCGTTCGTAATTGATAGCTGGATTTATTTGGTCGCCAACACTTTTCATGTTGAAAACTGTTAACAATTGTTGAAAGTATTTTGTTTTCGAACACACCTAATATTTTGTAAAATGGATGGAGAAAAATTCACAATAGATAATTTTCAGCAGTGTTGCCATAGCAAATTTCCCTAATCCTCTTTTATTTTGAGAATTAACTCATAAAGTTTATGCGGATTAGCTGCAGTTAATGCCCGAGTTAATTCGAATTAACTGGGTAATCCGGAATTAGGCTGCCGTCTGTCTAGGCTATAAGAGAAGTAACTCATAGAGTTCATGCGGATTAGCTGCAGTTAATGCCCGAGTTAATTAGAATTAACTCGGTAATCCGGAATTAGGCTGCCGTCTGTCTAGGCTATAACATTTTAATGTACTTGCAACTTTTGCCTCTGTATCGGTGTTTGCGCAATCACGTTCGTACCGAACAAGTTTTTATACTTCCCCTCGATATGGCGCAAGTCGTTTCAAGTGCACTACTTTAAACTTTGCTCTTTTATTCCAGATACGTTGAATACGAAACACTACGTCATTCATCTTTGCTATAATTTCATATGGTGCTTCCCAATGAGTCTGTAGTTTAGGGGACAGGCCTTTCTTTGGTTGTAGATTATGAAGCATTACAAGCTCTCCTTCATAGAACCCTTTTGAATTTGCTTTCAAGTCATACCTGGCCTTCATCTTATTGCTTATCATCTGCGACCGCTCTCTGATGAACTGATGTATTTCATCCAGCTGTTCCCGCTTTTCGCTAGTATAGTTACCTTCGGTTGATCTCGTTGGTGTTACGACTCCAAATTTTAAATCAGCTGGCAGTCTTAACTTCTTTCCAAAAATTGCCATTGCCGGTGTAGTAGCCGTCGTATCATGTTGTGCGCATCGATATACCATGAGGAACACTGGTATATGTATATCCCAGTCTATTTGGTACTTATCTACGACTTTTCTCAAATATTCCTCCAAGGCACGGTTAAATCGTTCTACCATGCCATCAGATCGTGGAAGCGAGTTTTGTATACACCCAACATACGGCACATCTCTTGGAATACAACTGATTCGAAATTTCGACCTTGGTCTGGGTGTAACACCATCGGTACACCAAAACGAGTAATCCATTGGTTGACGAATACATCGGCAACTGTACTAGCTTATTGATTTGGAATGGGGTATACTTCAGGCCATTTGCTGAAGTAATCTATAAGCAATAGTACATACTTGTTTCCTGCGTTGCTTTTTAGAAATGGTCCAGCTATGTGCATAGCAATTCGCTCAAATGGAGCACCCACGGTGTATTTGTGCATTTTACCTCAACTTTTCTTATTGGGACCTTTGGCCATTGCACATTGCTTACACTTTCAAATCCAATCAGCGACATGGTCATGACATCCAACCTAACAAAATTGTTTTTTTATTTTCTCGACGTTTCTGGTGATTCCCAAATGCCCTCCACTGGAGGCATTGTGATACTCAGCTATCACTTCATTTATTCTTGCCTTGGGTACCACTAGAAGATCATTAGTGATTTTTCCATCTTCACTTTCCAATGCTCAGAATAAACATCCGTCTCTCAAGTGCAGGCTTTGCCACTGCGCCCAGTATGACTTTGCTATTTGACTCTCATTAGCCATTTCTTGCCAATCTGGAAGTACGCCCTGCTCTTTGTATGACATAATCTTTGCGAGATCTGAGTCGTTCCATTGATCTTCTTGAACTCGTTCGGTGGTCCATGACTTTCCGCAAGACATTCGTAAGTCGTAGATTGACAATGTGATTCTGGCTTCTCACTCGAGAACAATGCTTACTATCTAATGTGCAAGTACGACGAGTTGGAGTATCAGCTTTACTGCGATAAGTAACATCACGATCTTCCTTTCGTTATCCTGGTGAATCGATTGATCTTTGTTGTTTGCGTCGTAAACGGCAATTACGCGCCATGTGCCCTCTTTTGTCGCATATAAAGCACTTATCGGCAAATTTATTTTTGCGTTGATTCCTTGTTCTTCCTTTAGGTTTTATATTCGATTGATAGCAATGACGCGCTATATGCCCTCGTTTGTCGCAAATGAAGCACTTACCATTAATTTTTTTTCGCGTCGACCTATTCTTCTTGCTTCAGGCAGCACTACGGACTTGAATGCCTGACACACTGCTTCAACCAGATCTGATGTTTCTGTTTCTAGTTGGCGTACCCGTGGCATTGGTCGACAAATCAAACTGGCGGCTTCAAACGTCAATGCAATACTGACTGCTTCTGCATATGTATTCTTTGGTGCCATCACTAGGAGACGCTTAGTCTCTGCATCACGTATAATAAATAATCACGTATACAATCTATGAATGCTTCTATTTATATTTTTTCGACGAACTCTTCCGAATTACCGGAGAACACTATATGACATAAGCGCTCAATATCGGAAGCGAATTCCTAAAAGGTCTCATTATTCCGTTGCACTTGAGATCTTAATTCCACTCGATGCAATCAACTCTTATATTCATTTCCATATTTGCGCTGGAGTGTCTCCATCAGTGATTGATAGCTACCACGATGTTTCTCTGCAACCATCTGTAACACTTCCGAAGTATTGCCTTTTAATGCGACTATTAAAGCAGCGGTCTACTCGCTATCATCCCATTGATTCTTTGAAGCTGTTGTCTCGATTTGAAGCTTGAAGATATTGAATGGCGTGAATTATAAGTTTGATACTCCGAGTTCAATAAAAAAAATACAATTTATTAAATTTTTGAGAAATGACAATGATCAACTGAACTAAACAATCTGATTTTACTTCTACTTATAATATTGGATTAACTTATTGAGCAATAAGAAATTAATACATAATGTGCAAAAATGATTGACCTAAATATTAAGCTTAATTAACAAAGTTTATAGATTGCAAATAAATTCTAAATAAGCATTTTAATAAATAAGTTAAAATAAATATTAAGATTAATTAACAAAGTTTATAGATTGCAAATAAATTCTAAATAAGCATTTTAATAAATAAGTTCACTGCTACCCGAAGCGTTTGTGTAATCGTGATGCTTTGGCTTTGCTGGTGGTTGTTGTTGTTGCTCGGTGGAGTAACATGTAACTCCTCCCCCCTTAGTGTAGAGCGGCGGGTGGGGTGGGGCTGTAGCGGATACCTGGCTGTCTGGAGACACATAATATATTCGTATCTTTTTAGTGGCGTAAATAAAGACGAGTAGAACCGCTATGCAGAGTGCGGTGATGACTGTGCCAGTGCAGATGTTTGCTGTCTCTGTGTACTTCTTTATGTTCAGCACACATTGTTTGTTTTGAAAACTGAATTGCTGGAGTTTTTGCAGGTTTAATATTTCCGTCACTAATTTCGCTTGCACTTGGCTGTTTGAGTGTGCTGTGAGATTTATTTGGTCCCAGTATACGGCTGGCTTATCTTCGTATTCGATTCCCTTGACGTTGACGGTGCAATTGCTGTATTGGATTAGAACGGTTCCTTCTACTTCTTGCATTTGGTCTCTGCAATTAGACTTGATCAGTGTTTTTGGCATATTGGTAAGGAGTATATAATTGTTTTCAGGGAGACTTATGTTTTGGTTGTAACCGATATCGTTGAGGTTACAGTGTGCTGCTTGATTTTTCAGGAGAAGGCCGACACAGCTGGATTCGTCGTTATCTTCAGTTGTTTTTGTTTCGTCGCAATAAAACGTTTTTTCGATGCTTGGGCAGGCTTTGTCGTAGTAGCGTATTTCATTTTTATTGTATGATATGTATGGTTTTGTTGTGATTATTTTTGTTTTATTTATGGGAAGTGGGATTATATGTAAAAATCTATTGATGTCTTTTGTAAATATTGGAATTTTAATATTAAATATGATATTGGTGTTATTGTAATAGGCTTGAAGGCCTAGTAGTTCGTACAATTGTTCATAAGAATTTACTTCAATTGATTGTTTTTGAAAAATTTTTGAAACATACATAAGTTCTTCGTCGTTAAGTATAAATTTTGATATAATATTCAGTTTTGCAAGTAGTACTGAGTCTGCTATATTAGATAAGTGGTTACTTAATAGGGCTATATTGTAATTAATTAGATTTATATGTTGTATATCAGTAATAATATCGTTATTTTTTCTAATATTATTGGTTTCTATTTCTATGTTTCTGTTCAGAATTTTCTCTATATTGTCTTGTTGTGTGTTGATGTGGTCTGTAATATTTTTAAGTCTTTGAATCATTTGAGTGTTGATTGTGTTTTGTTTCATTAGAGTGTTTTCAATGTTTTCTTCAGTAGATTGCAATTTTTCAATTTGAGAGTTTATTTGGATTGCGTCAGTGTTGTCCATGTTTCCTGTTATGATTTTAACTACTGTTCCTAGTCCGTTAATAAGTCAGCGCCGTGCTCTTCTTATTGGGGAGATGGTTTCTAATTTAGTTCTGAGCTCGTTAAGTTTTAATTTGGTTATTCCAATTAAGCTATTAACGGTATGTCCTATTTCGAGTTCATCAACGGCTTTTGAGATTCTGTAGATTGCTTTGACATATTCGGCTAGGTTTACTATATGTATGAGGTTGTTATGTCTGTCTATTGTTCGTGCAGGTCCTAGGTCGAATTTAAGAAGTCCCTGGTTATCATTTAGGTTTCTAATGATTATTTCGTTAGCCTTTGGAAGGTGTGCTCTCTAAGAGAAATGGTGTTTTTAGGTGAATTTGCGTTTTTTCATGATTCTGCCTTTATGGAGTTTTTTATTGTCTGATGTAATGATAGTGATTTTGTTATTCTTCTGAACTTTGTGTTTACTAAATATCTGGGTGTAATTTTATTTCTCCTGCATTCACGCCTGAAAATAGTTTTGTTCTCTTCTAAGTCTTTCGGGTCTTCCCTAGAAAAATTTAATTTTTTAATGTTTCGATGGATAAGAGCTTCAATTTTATTATTGGGAATATCGTTTCTTTATACTCATTTAGCTTGACAAGATATTCGTGTTCATTATTGAATGCGATAGTAGTATTAAATTCATGGGTTTTCCCTGTGAAAAGTTCGAATGGAGTGTGTTTTGTGGTTGAGTGTATTGAGTTATTGTATGTAATAAGTGTTTCTTGGAATATGTCTTCGTGTTCGGCTGGTAAGTTTGCTTCCTTCTTTGCATAGCTTTTAAGGGAGTCTTCTACCTTGTGGCTTCATTTTTGACACTGTTTTTTGAATATTAGTTATAGGAAAACTAAAAACGCAATCGAGGTGCGGTTTGTTGCATTCAACTTGTTTATTTAAATACATTTAACACTAATTTTACTGAAAATTTACTGTCTTCGATTTGACCGTGACTTGACTTTGAAGTGTCCCTTGCAAAAAATGCATACACAAATGGTTGACACGATTTAGCTCATGAAAATCGTCTGAAACAAAAAAACCAAAATGATTTAATTTTTTAATCACCTTGGCTATCGTTTGACAGATGGCATTTTCAAAATTTGAAAATTTCGCAGAACAGGCAACTTTAAAAAAATTTTTTTTTTTTTAATGTTTTCGGGGTTAAAAACATCTGTAAAAATTGTTTAAATAAAAAAAATCTAAAAAGTATCTGTCAGACGATAGCCACATGTTTTTCACAAATTTTGATATATAATTTCAATCAATCAATCAATTAGTTTTCGAGATATCATGTCAACCAGTTACAAAAACGCAACTTTTGGGAAATCGCATTTAAAGATATTCATGTATATAACAAGCGGGATGTTTCCGACGTTAAATTTTCTTTCAAACTGAATGGACCGAAAATTTTATCATGCATAACAGAGATTACATAGATACAGATACATCAGGTATTCGATAGAACGTTAGATAACTTTAGAAAAACGCGATGGGCCAGCTTTTAGGTGGTCGCGAAGAGCGCTGCGATAAGAGCACGCGTAACTGTTTTCGACGGCTCGGAAAAACTCGAAATAATAAGATTTCAGTTATATCCTTTTAAGGGTATATTCCCAACACCTTCTGGGTTGAAATATTGAAAAAAAAAAAATCGAATTTTTTGAACCAACAAGGTAGAAGACCCCCTTAACTTAAACAGTTCCGGTTCACGGATAAATATAAATATTTTTATATATTATAACACTTTTTTTGTCCTTTTTTGTTTTTTATTCCCGACAAGAGGTTCCGCGAGTTTGATACTCCGAGTTCAATAAAAAAAATACAATTTATTAAATTTTTGAGAAATGACAATGATCAACTGAACTAAACAATCTGATTTTACTTCTACTTATAATATTGGATTAACTTATTGAGCAATAAGAAATTAATACATAATGTGCAAAAATGATTGACCTAAATATTAAGCTTAATTAACAAAGTTTATAGATTGCAAATAAATTCTAAATAAGCATTTTAATAAATAAGTTAAAATAAATATTAAGATTAATTAACAAAGTTTATAGATTGCAAATAAATTCTAAATAAGCATTTTAATAAATAAGTTCACTGCTACCCGAAGTGTTTGTGTAATCGTGACGCTTTGGCTTTGCTGGTGGTTGTTGTTGTTGCTCGGTGGGGTAACATGTAACTCGTGCTTCCGTCAAATGTTGGTGGCTTTAGTTTGATTGTGATTGAATCTCTAATCACTGATGTTGCTGTTCCATTTATTTTTAGTTGATTGAGTTCGTGCTGTAATTCCTCGAACTTATCTTCCAAGTCATCTACATGTCCCTTCAGATCTATGACTTTTTCATTAATGGCACCAGGAATTTCTTCTACATGTTCTTTTAATTCTACAAATTTCTCATTAATAGCCCCAGAAATTTCTTGAAGTCGCATTTCCTTGAATTTCCGTAGGCAATTCACTAATAACGTTTCATGGCGAGATGCATTTTCTTGTAGCTGTTGTATAAGTGCTTAATTTGCGACAAACCAGGACACATGGCGCTTTACTGCCGTCTACGACGAAAGCGATCAAGATCGAATTCTCCAGGGAGACAAAAGTAGGAGAATAAGGTGGAGAGCGATGGCTTCACTAACACAAATGCATCGTTAAACTAAAAAAAATAATAAACATAAATTATAAACAATATTCAAAACAAAAAATAACAATGCATTGATAAGTGTTAAACGTTCTCCCCAACCTGAGCAAAGGCTCTCCTTTACAAATGCACAAAAAATTAGTTTAGATCTATGCTTGTCTTGCTCTAGCGGACAAGAAACCAATACGATACCTACAACGAGTAAAAATATAAATAATGAGATCATGTTTAATAGTCTCTCACGGTCAGAAGATCCTGTTATGCTCTCAACAAGACCTCAGCCTTCACATTTATCTTGGAGTGCGGATGCTTCTCTCCCAACATGGTAATAACACCTACATCGCACAATGCCCCAAAAACAACACCAACACAAAACGTCAACATTGGGGAAACATTATTTCAGCAACAATGTTTATCTCATATGTCAAACACACACTGAGGAGAGAGAACTACAGCAGCAGCAGCAGCAGCAGCAGCAGCAGAAGCAGTAAAAACAGCAGAAGCAGCAGCAGCAACAAATGGAGTATCAGCTACAGCATCAACAGCGGCAACAACAACGGCAACATCAACATCAGCAGCAACAACAAAGGCAAATCAATAACACAAATAACATTAAAAAGGTAGCTCATTGAAAGATATACACAAATAATTAAATATAAATTAAGCCCTCAAAAAAATAACAGTAGTCCATACAAAATGCAAAAAGTTTAAACACAAATAGATTTCATGCTTTGCAAGATGAAAGTGATAATGCTGAAGAAATTAAAGAAAAAATCATAAAGCCCCCACTTGTGTATCTAAGAGAAAAGGATAAGTGATAGATCGTAGGTTATTTACCTTTTTTATTATTTTCCTAAAGTGCACCACATGTGTTAATACAAATCTCGCCACTCGAGATTGGCTTTAACACACAAACGAACATAAAGGTGTGTTGAAGGAGTGAAAATTCATAAAATACTGCGTTGAGGTATAAGCGAAGGCGCAAACCAACACACACGTTCATTACTACCTGTGCTTGAAGTGTTCTTGTGTTTGGTTGCTTAAAGGAGATACATAAAGTAAATGTACGTGTGATGTTAGCCACCGAACTGTTTAAAAAGTTAGGTCGTTTTATTTCCGTGCTATCCGCTAACGGAAAATAACGTTTTTTTTTGTGTTGTATTGGAGGGAAGCCGTTATAGTTTTAAGCTATATTAAGATTGTTTTGTTTTCCTTTTTTTCATATTAGTATTTATATAAAATATAAAAAAAAATTTTATTTTTTTTGTAAATTTTTCTTAATTCCTGTTATAAATTATCCTTTGTTTTGTTTGCAATCTATAATGTACAACAGTGTTGAATTTTATTTGTACGAAAGGTGAACTTTCGAGTTGGCCGGTTGCGGTTGTCGTACATAGAAGGGTGTACAAGTGAGTGACTGTTTCTTTTTGCTTTTTTTTTGTATTTTCCCGTCAACGTTGTGTTAGAGGTTTTCTCCCCTGTTGGATCCAACAAGATTGCGAATACCTTCGGGAAAAAGTGATCACCACGATTTATGTCGTTCGTGTTTTTTTTTGGCCTCACTTTATGGTCTTCTGGACGTGTGGTGGCAACAACATCTTGGTCAACCGATATTAAAGATCAAGGTTCAACGTTGTTGTATATTGTTGTTGTATTTTTTCTGAGAATATAAATTATACAATTAGCAACTAAGGAATATATATATATATATATATATATATATATATATATATATATATATATATATATATATTTATATATATTTATACAAGTTCAATGATAATTATGTGTGGTTAAATTAACGTGATAGGGGCGGAGCGAGGGGCATACTAGTAGGGGCATGGTGGTGTAGTCAGCGTTTGCGTTCGCTTTTTTTAGGGGATTTTTCAATAATCCGGAGCATTGGCAGATCATGGTTGGGAGGGATGCGTGCGTACGTGGACTCCGAAAACTTCTACACCAAGGGACCATATTAACAGTTCATTCGGTGGATTGGGAAAAGGCAACTTCTCCAAAACCTTTAGAGAAGCAGAAGATATACAAAGGAAGCAATATTGTGACAATCTACCGGGGTTACTACAATCAAAGTCGCTCTTAGGAACATATAACCTAAATACATTTCAGGATTTGCTGTGTACTATTTTTTCACAACACTCACTAAGTACCTAACGGCTAGACTCAAGGATGTAATGCACAAGATTCGCACCAGGACCTAAATATCCTTCGAGACTATCACACTAGTCAGCTGAAATAAAACAATTATACTTTATCAAATACTTGCGATTTTGGATTTTCGATTTTGGTATTACTTCCAATTTAACACTTTTACACTAATACTGGAGGCCCTCGTAAGGATTGCAGTATTTACAATTTCTTACACTTTTACACTAATACTGGAGGCCCTCGTAAGGATCGCAGTATTTTACAATTTCTTACACTTTCATTAATACTGGAGGGCCTCGTAAGGATCGCAGTATTTTACAATTTCTTACACGCTAGCACTTCACAACTCGGTACAAGAGTCACAACTGAAAAAAACACCACATGTGTGTATGTATTGTAACGAGTATCAATGGCTGGTTACTCATCCCTATTGTGACTGACACTATGACACGAATATTGGCAGCATCGAATCGAATGTCAACAAAAAGAAAAAAGCGATAACCAGAACAAGCCAAAGAGATAGAAAGAAAAGAATCTCGATAAAGGAAGATTCTGGGGTGTTGCCAACAGAGTATAAATAGAGCCAGTGTTGACAAGTGCAAATCAATCTAATCCCGAACGTGGTTGCGCAAACTTCGATACAGAGGCAAAAGTTGCAAGTACATTAAAGTATTATTGTAAATAGTTAATGGTAAGCAGAGTTGATTGTAAATAGAGCTTATTAAATAAATTGTTGCTGTATATAATTGTATAAAATAAGTGTTGCAGTTATTATTAACAGAATCCAGTGGTCGAACAAGGTAATTCAAATAGAATTAAACGCTCACAAAATAAAAAACGTAACAAGTGGTGTCAGAAGTTGGATTCTGTAAAGATGGTGAAAACTGACCGACTAAAAGTGGACAAGATTTAAAAGCTGTTGGTAGAGATGACTCTATCATCATCAGGTGCAAAAGCGGAACTTCTGGTGAGGCTGAGGCAAGCTATGGAGGCTAAGGGTATTAATGTAGAAGAAAATGAGTCCACGCTGAAGAAGAGAGCAAAATAGATTCGAGTGGACAACTCATGGAATTTATGAAAACCATGATGCAACGCAGCAACAACAGCTACAAGAAAATGCGTCTCGCATTGACTCCAAGCTTCAAGTACATTCGGCTCGCCAAGAACACGTCATCGAAAATCTACAAAAAGGAATTGAACTCAGATTTCAGGAAATTTTCGGAGCTATTAATGGGAAAGTCGCAGAGATGAAAGAACACGTGGATGAGCTGGATGATAAGCTGAAGGAACATGTCGACGACTGGAAAGATAAGTTCGAGAAATTACAGCACAAACTCAATCAACTAAAAATAAATGGATCAGCCACATCAGTGATTAGAGATTCAAGTACAATCAAACTAAAGCCACCAACATTTGACGGAAGCACGCCATGCAATATCTTCAAGCTTCAATTCGAGAAAACAGCTTCGAAGAATCAATGGGATGATTACGACAAGACTGCTACTTTAATAGTCGCATTAAAAGGCAATGCTTCCGAAGTGTTACAAATGGTTCCAGAGAAAGATTGTGGTTGCTACCAATCACTGATGAACACACTCCAGCGAAAATATGGAAATGAATATAAGAGTCAATTGCATCCAGTGGAATTAAGATCTCAAGTGCAACGGAATAATGAGAGCTTTTAGGAATTCGCTTTCTATATTGAGCGCTTATGTCATCTAGCGTTCTCCGGTAATTCGGAAGAGTTCGTCGAAAAAATAAAAATAGTGATGGAGAAACAAAGCGTGCCCTAGTCTACATATGCCGAAACAGTCAGTAGTGCCTTGACGTTTGAAGCCGCCAGTTTGATGGGTCAACCAATGCCGCGGGTACGCCAACTAGAAACAGAAAAATCAGATCTGGTTGAAGCAGTGTGTCAGGAATTCAAGTCAGTAGTACAGCCTGAAGCAAGAACAGCAGGTCGACGCGAAAAGAAATTTAATGGTAAGTGCCTCTTTTGCGATAAATGAGGGCAAATAGCGCGTGATTGCAATCAATCGAATATGAAGCCTAAAGGAAGAACAAGGAATCAACGCAAAAGTAAATTTGCCGGTACGTGCTTCATATGCGACAAAAGAAGGTGTTGTGAGTCAAAATAATGCTCATCTATTTATGCATTTTGACTCACTACTAATGTTATAGTAATATTATTATTATCGTTATGTTATTGTATTAGGTGTATTTACTGTAACCATTAATTAATTAATGATAATCAACACATCAACACTGGAACGCCAACGGCTTAAGCCAGCACCGTTTGGAGCTAATTCAATTCCTTGAATCCAGCCAAATCGACATAATGATGATATCTGAGACCCATTTCACTGACAAAAATTGCTACCAAATACCATATTACAAAGTGTACACCACAAATCATCCGTATGGTAAGGCACGCGGAGGAACTGCCATATTGATAAAAAGCAGAATAAAACATCATGTTCTCGAAGATTTCAGTAGCGTCTACTTGCAAGCAACATCTATATGTCTGGAAGAATACATCTCTAAGCTAGTAATATCTGCGATATACTGTCCCCCAAGATACAGTATTACCGAACAGCAATATAAAGACTTTTTCTCAACTCTTGGTAGCAAATTCTTGGTTGCTGGCGATTTCAACGCCAAACACACTCACTGGGGCTCCCGCCTAATAACTCCAAAAGTCAGAAGACTATGTTCAATCATCACTAACCGCGGCTACGATGTTATTTCAAATGGTCAACCGACATATTGGCCGACGGACAAGAGGAAAATACCCGATCTCATAGACTTTGGAGACGCCAAAGGTTTGCAGATGGAAAATATATCCACAGAGTGTAATTATGATCTATCATCTGACCACTCACCCACAATACCTATAAAATCACCAAGCCCCCAAGGCAATTGCGTTAGAAAGAAAATAGACTGGTTAAAATTCAAGAAATATATAAATTCCCATCTTCCTCTGAGTACTGTATTAAGAAATGGACACGATGTAGACTCAGCACTCGAAAAATTCAACCAGCTGCTCTCATTAGCTCTCAGCTCAGCCACCTGCACAAAGGTATGCAAGCAATCAAACTATAGCCCATATACACCAGCCGACATTGAATTGCTAGTAAGACAGAAAAGAAGACTCCGAAGACAATGGCAAGAATTCAGATCACCGAATCTGAAAACACAGCTACAGCACTGCACTCGAAAGTTAAAGCAAGCCTTAAAAAATAAAAACAACAAAGAGTTAGAAGAGCACATAGCGAAATTAACACCTGGTGAAGCGTCAGACTACTCTTTGTGGAAATCAGCAAAAAACTCAAATCGGCCAATTCTCACTGATTCCCCCATCCGTTTGAGTGACGGTAATTGGGCTAGAAGCAACTGTGAGAAGGGTTTGGCTTTTGCAAACCACCTAAAAAGTGTGTTTACACCCAATCCACCCTCTTCACAGTCCTCATTACCAAAATTAACTTCTCAACCTTGTTCAATAACGCTCAAATTTAAAAAAAAGGACATATTCAAAGTAATTTATAAAGATTTAAACCCAAAAAAATCACCTGGTCCAGATAAAATTACCGGTAAAATGATAAAAGAGCTACCTCCGGCTTCAGTAATTCATCTGATGCACATTTTCAATGCTATCCTTCGTATTAAACACTATCCCAAATGCTGGAAAACTTCAAAAATTATTATGATAGCAAAACCAGGAAAAGACCCTACAAAAGTTGCATCGTACAGACCTATCAGCCTCCTGCCTCTACTTTCTAAAATATTCGAAAAGCTACTTAATTAATAACTCCATTTATTAATCTCAACCAACTGATTCCTCAACATCAGTTTGGATTTAGAAAACAGCACGGCACAATAGAACAAGTCCACCGCATTGTAACTCTGATAAGGAACGCTTTTGAAGAAAAAAAGTATTGCTCAGCTGTCTTTCTTGATATCACTCAAGCTTTCGATAAAGTATGGCACGATGGCCTTATTTACAAACTCAAACTATTACTGCCTGCAAATGTCTCCTCATTGCTTAGTAGCTACCTCACGAAAAGACAATTTCTCGTACATCACAAGGATTACACAACAAATCCATTGGATATTCACGCTGGCGTTCCTCAAGGAAGCGTTTTGGGCCCCTTACTGTATCTCTTATACACTACAGATATGCCCAGCAATAACCATACATTTATATCGACCTTTGCAGATGATACGGTAATATTGTGCTCACGCTCTAACCCCATAGAAGCTACTAAACTCCTGCAGACTCATATCGATTCTCTCGAAATCTGGCTAGCAAAATGGCGTATAAAAGTCAATGAATCAAAGAGCGTACATGTAACCTTCACGCTAAGGCCAGATACATGTCCCCCACTTAAAATTAATGGCCAATCAATTCCACAATGTTCCTCAACAAAGTACTTGGGTATTCACCTCGACAGAAGGCTGACCTGGAAAAATCACATAGAGGCAAAGAAAACTCAGATCAAGCTTAAAATTAATCAGTTATGGTGGCTGATACACAAAAGATCAAAGTTGAATCTCGAATACAAAGTGCTATTATATAAAGCAATCCTGAAGCCAATCTGGACTTATGGTATTCAGTTTTGGGGCACCGCATCTCCCTCAAATATCGAAAAATTGCAGCGAATACAATCCAAGTGTCTGCGAATTATTGTAAACGCGCCTTGGTATATGAGGAACGTTAACATTCATCGAGATTTAAATATACTTACGATTTCTGAGGAAGTTGCAAAGTCCTGCAGAAGCTACATTAAAAAATTACACAATCATCCGAATCCCCTTGCTAGGCAATTGTTGCTGAGCACGGGGCATCGTCGATTAAAAAGAAAAGACACACTGAATATGCTGTAAAATTGCTATACCTCGCGACTCACCAAATTGTGATGGAACATAGGGAATATCACATAATTTTAGTTAGTTTGTAAGATTTGATTACTTATTGTTAGTTTCTAAGTAATTTAGAAAGATCCAATAAAGAAAGCTTGTTAGAAAAAAAAAAAACACACTATGCATAATGTAATTATTGGTTAAAATGGGTTGTAGTAAATTTATAAAAATGCGTGGTCAGCATCATCGTACCTCACTGTATGATTGTAGAACAATTTCACAACCATGAAATTCAATGAACAAAGAAAAATAATAAATAAAATAATAAACAATAATAAAAGAACCAACGGGTCATCGTACCTCGCTATATGATTATGAAATAATTCAACAATCATACACAGTGAAAAGAAAATAAAAGCCAAAAAGAAAAACAAAATACGTAATATTGAACGCATGCACAATATTTACAACAGGAAGTATTAACTACAAATAATAATGATGACTTACTAAAAATAAGTTATATGACCTACTGAAGCAAATGCAATGAATTGACCTACTGAAGAAATTGCAATGAATTAACCGACTTAAAAAATTGCCATTTCTTCAGAAATTCTTTTATACTAAAATGGGGTTATATTTTAAATTATGACATATATTTTAGGCTATATAAACTAAGACAAGACCTGAAATGGTGGCAATCAGACAAGTAGTAAATCTAGTGAAGTAAGATAACTCGAAGAACGAGTTAGTGCGTGTATAGTATTAAGAGTATATTGTGAAAGGATTCAATATCCTATTGAAAGTGGAAATTATATCGTAAAGGATTTAGCATCGTGTCAATGTATGTATACATGTGAAAGAAAGTAAAGGTAGTAATAACATTGTGAAGGATACAACATCCTTGATAGAGTCAAATTGTGAAAAAGAATATATATAAATTGTGAAAAGGAAACATTTAAAAAAAACAACTTTGTTGAAGAAAATGATATATTGTTAAATAAAAACCACATGGTAAAAGGAAAACGAATCAACTAAATAAAGACAGACTGTTATTAAATTAAATAATAATTATGTTGTGCGTGAAATAACTACAGAAACAGGAGAGAATAAAAGAAAGAGGTAAGTCCTAAACTATAAGGTATCTAATAAAAGGTTACGGTGTCGGAAAGAAACAACACAACAAGGGCACATGACCCGTAATTGCCGTCTACGACGAAAGCAAAACAGATGGAATTCACCAGGACAACGAAAGGAAGATCGTGATGTCAGTCATCGTAGTAAAGCTGATACTTCATCTCGTCGTACTTGCAACGTGGATAGTAAACTTTGTTCTCGGGTAAGAAGCCAGAATCACATTGTTAACCTACGAATATATTGTCGGAAGAGTCATGGACCACCGAATGAGTTCAAGGAGATCAATGGAACGACTCAGATCTTGCAAAGATCATGAAATACAAAGAGCAGGGCGTACATCCAGATTGGCAAGAAATGGCTGATGGGAGTCCAATAGCAAAGGCATACTGGGCGCAGTGGCAAAGCCTGCACTTACGAGACGGATGTTTATTCCGAGCATAAGAAAGTGAAGATGGAAAAATCACTAATGACCTTCTAGTGGTACTCAAGGCAAGAATAAATGAAGTGATAGCTGAGTATCACAATACCTCCAGTGGAGGGCATTTGGGAATCACCAGAAACGTCGAGAAAATATAAAAACAATTTTATTGCAATGTGCAATGGCCAAAGGTGCCAATAAGAGAAGTTGAGGTAAGATGCACAAATACACCGTGAGTGCTCCATTTAAGTGAATTGGTATGGACATAGCTGGACCATTTCCAATAAGCAACGCAGAAAACAAGTATGTTCTGGTGGTTATAGATTACTTCAGTAAATGGTCTGAAGTATCAAGAAGGTAGTACAGTTACGGATGTATTCGTCAACCAATGGATTACTCGTTTTGGTGTACCGATGGAATTACACTCAGACCAAGGTCGAAATTTCGAATCTGATGTATTCCAAGAGATGTGCCGTATGTTGGGTGTATACAAAACTCGTACAACACCTATGCTTCCACAATCTGATGACATGGTAGAACGATTTAACCGTAACTTGGAGGAATATTTGAGAAAAGTCGTAGATAAATACCAAATAGACTGGGATATACATATATCAGTGTTCCTCATGGTATATCGATGCGCACAACATGATACGACGGCTACTACACCGGCAATGGCAATTTTTGGAAAGAAGTTAAGACTGCCAGCTGATTTAAAACAGTTGGATGAAGTACATCAGTTCATCAACATTTATGTGGCTTGCACTACTACTTACTTACTTACTTACTTATGTGGCCATAGCAACCGAATATCAATTTAGGCCGAAAATAACATGCTTCGCTGTTCTTTGCTAGCTGGCGCCAGTTAGAAATTCTAAGCGCCGTCAGGTTCTCCAGTACTTGGTCTCTTCACCGGAGGTTAGGTCTTCCTCTTCTGCGTCGTCCTCCAGCGGGTTCCGAATAAAACACCTTCTTAGCTGGAGCGTGTTCTACCATTCGCTCGACATGACCTAGCCAGCGCAGCCGCTGGATTTTGATGCGCTTTACTATGTCAATATCGGCATACAGCTCGTACAGCTCATGGTTGTACCTTATTATGTCGTAGATCAGCAGCTCGTATTATTTTCTCCATAATAAGATTGAAGAAGTCGCACGATAACGAATCACCTTGTCTGAAACCCCGTTCGGTATTAAAAGGTGCGGAGAGGTCCTTCCCAATTTTCACTGCACAACGGGAGTTATGCAGTGTCATTCTACAAAGTCGAATGAGCTTTGCAGGAATACCGAACTCAGACATTGTTGCATAGAGGTAATCCCTTACCGGACTGTCGAAAGCGGCTTTATAATCAACAAATAGGTGGTGTGTGTCGATATGTTTTTCTTGGGTCTTCTCCAGGATTTGGCGCAGTGTGAAAATCTGGTCGATGGTGGATTTACCAGGTCTGAAGCCACACTGATACGGTCCAATCAGGTTGCTGAGCTTAGGCTTCAACCTTTCACACAGTACGCTCGATAGAACCTTGTATGCGATGCTCAGGAGACTTGTTCCACGGTAGTTGGCGCAAATTCTGGGGTCTCCTTTTTTATGTACAGGACAGAGAACACTGAGCCTCCAATCATCAGGCATGCTTTCATCCGATCATATTCTGCTTATGAGCTGGTGCATGCGGGTGAGCAACTCATCGCCTCCGGTCTTAAACAACTCGGCAGGCAGGCCATCAGCACCTGCAGCTTTGTTGTTCTTCAGCCTTAAAATGGCCGTTTCAACCTCGTCATAGTCGGGTGGTGGAACATCAACACCATCATCTGTAATTGCATGTTATTTTCGGCCTAAATCGATATTCGGTTGTTATGGCCAGATAAGTAAGTAGTAAGTTAATCTAATTAGATTCTATCACATAAAGTTTCTTCGTATTTCCCTCTACATATTATAACTATGTTTGCTAGGTGATACAGAGCAGTTTCTGTGGAACGCCCAGCCCTATATGCGTGTTGACATGGATGCAATGGATTGTTTACTATGATTGTGGTCCTGATGTAGTTATCTACAACCTTTTCTATCGTTTTTAAGTAAGGCAGATCGGTCTGAAGGATTTCGGATGTAGAGGGTCTTTCTTGCCCGCCTTCGGTAAGAAGACCACCTTTGCCCTTCGCAATATTTTAGGTATGTAACCCAATGTTATGCTAATTCTAGCTATTCTCGTAATGGACCTAGTAACTCATCAATACCTTTCTGGAGCAAGGCCGGAAAGATTCCATCAACGCCTGGATATTACAGCGGTTGAAAGGTGCTAACCGCCTCTTTCATTCTCGGCATTGCACAAATTTCATTGGCAATAATCCATTCATTTCTATTCACTTTACCTACGGCAGCAGTTTGTTCTACCCCTGTTTCTACTGTAGTGGAACCTGGAAAGTGAGTGTCAATAAGTAATCTTACTTTCTGAGTCCACGTACGCACACACCCCTCCCAACTATGATCTGCCAATGCTTCGGATTATTGAAAAATTCCCTAAAAAACGCATGCAAACGCTGGCTACACCATCATGCCCCTACTAGTATGCCCCCGCTCCGGCCCCACCACGTTAATTCAGCCACACATAATTTTTCTTGAATCCGTATAAATACGTATATATTAAAAATTTTCTTTATTATACATATAAACAAAATTACTTAGTTGCTAAACAAAAAAACGATAATATACAACAACGTTGAACCTTAACCTTCAATATCGGTTGACCACGATGTGCCTGCCACTAACGCCACTCGTGCAGAAGACTATATAGTGAGGCAAAAAAATAAACACAAACGACATATCGTGGTGACTGAATCGTGATCACTTTTTCCCAAAGGCATTCGCAATCTTGTTGGATCCAAGAGGGGAGGAAACGGGGTTAACGGGATTATACAACAAAAAAAGCTAAAAGAAACACTTGGTCACTCACTTGTACGCCCTTCTGCGTACGACGACCTCAACCGGCCAACTCAAAAATTCACCTTTTGTAGAAATAAAATTCAACATTATTGTACATTATAGATTAAAACAAGATATTTTACAAAGAGGAAATTAAGAAAATTTACAAAAAAAAAAAACCGATACAAAACAGAACCAACTTAAATATTACACTTATATAAAAAAAATTACACTTATATACTAATATGTAAAAGAGGAAAACAAAAAACAAAAAAACAACCTTAATATAATTTAAAATTATAAAGGCTTCCCCCCAATACAACATAAAAAAACGTTATTCATCGTTAGTCGATAGCACGGAAATAGAACGACATATCTTACGACTTACGTACATTTACTTTCTATATCTCCTTTAAGCCACCAAACACAAGAACACCTCAACCCCTCTTACTTATGTATGTGGCCATAACAACCGAATATCGATTTAGACCGAAAATAATATGCTTCGCCAGCCATCTCTGTTCTTCGCTAGCTGGCGCCAGTTAGAAATTCTAAGCGCCGTCAGGTTCTCCAGTATTTGGTCTTTCCACCGGAGGTTAGGTCTTCCTCTTCTGCGTCGTCCTCCAGCGGGTTCCGAATAAAACACCTTCTTAGCTGGAGCGTGTTCTTTCATTCGCTCGACATGACCTAGCCAGCACAGCCGCTGGATTTTGATGCGCTTTACTATGTCAATATCGGCATACAGCTCGTACAGCTCATGGTTGTACCTTATTCGGTACTCGCCACCAACGCAAATAGGTCCAAAGATCCTGCGTAGGACTTTTCTCTCGAAAACTCCAAGCATTCGCTCATCCGAGGTGGAAATTGTCCAGACTTCAGCGCCATATGTTAGGACAGGCATGATGACAGACTTGTAGAGTGTAGTTTTCGTTCTTCGAGCGAGGGCTCGACTTCTAAATTGCTTACTCAGCCCAAAGTAACACCTGTTAGCAAGAGCTATCCTACACATGATCTCCAAGCTGACGTCATTACTGCTGTTAATGCTGCTTCCAAGATAGACAAAGTCCCTTACTACTTCAAAAGCGTAGTTGTCAACAGTGACGTGCTGTCCAAGACGCCGGGACTCTTTGCTTGTTGACACTAGATACTTCGTCTTGCCCTCGTTCACCGTGAGACCCATCCGACGCGACTCTCTTTCCAACTCTGAAAATGCTGCACTGACTGCTCGCGTGTTCATGCCGATTATGTCAATATCGTCGGCATACGCTATCAGCATGACACTTTTGTTGAAGATAGTGCCATTATGTCGTAGATCAGCAGCTCGTATTATTTTCTCCATAATAAGAAGTCGCACGACAACGAATCACCAAACCCAACGCACAACCTCTAACCGAGGAGATTTTCGTCACTCACTTCAGCCGCCTCCCAGCAGGTGCCAGGAAGACGTTGCCCGGTTGTCGCCACATGGAGGGCCCCCGTTAATAATAATGAAAGCGCCATCACATAGTAAGCAGAGTAAGCTATATGACTACCCCTCATTAACAAATAAAGGTATCATCACATAGCGCTCAGATCAAACTACATGACAGCCAGTGAGTTGACTTGCGATGAGTTCGACAAGGATTGCGCTAGCACCACCCGGTTGAGGCAGTTGGACACGTTACCTTGCGAAAACACCACCAGAACACCTCAACCACAGGTAGTAATAGGCGTGTGTGTTGGTTTGCGCCTTCGCTTATACCTCAACACAGTATTTTATGAATTTTCACTCCTTGCACACACCTTTATGTTCGTTTGTGTGTTAAAGCCAATCTCGAGTGGCGCGATTTGTATTAAGACATGCGGTGCACTTTAGGAAAATAATAAAAAAAGTAAATAACCTACGATCTATCACTTATCTTTTTCATTCTTACGCCAACCTCTAGGATTGTTTGCATCCGGCTTGGAGATGAACTACTCCCACTCTCTTGGCTGACGCAGGCACACAAATAAACCTGCCGGAACGTCCGTTACACTTCTGTTCCTATGCAACGGGAGGGTCTCAAAAATAATTCATTCTATAAAAAAAATGGTTTCCTACCTTTTCAAATCACCGCCATATACCAACACACAGATATACACATTTGCATATGTCCATACATACACTTTGTAACCATCTATATATATATATATATATATGTATATATATATATATATATATATATATATATATATATGTATATATATATATGTATATATATATATATATATATATGTATATATATATATATATATATATATATATATATATATATATATATATATATATATATATATATATATATATAAACACACACGGCACTTGAAAAGATTCACGGAGATAACGTGCACTGCACCACTATTTGCAAATGATCTTCAAACAGGATCATCTCCAATCGGTACCCTACCGTTGCCTAGCTTGACAATTAATTAACGAACCCCAATTCAGCCCTTCTCTACAACAAATCATAACCACCTCTATTTTGCCACCCTTCACAAATCAAATTTCCAAACCATATTCCAATGCAAACATATCCCGTAAGTGGAACCATACCATAGACAGTAGGCAATAAACGTCAAATCACAGTCCACGCTCAAAAAAACTCTGGCTTTGTAAAGCCAGGCAAAGCAGCACTGCATCAAAGACAGTGTGACGGGTGGACGATTTAGACTTTGGTAAGTATTTCTACAGGTACCCAACATAGGCTACACCCACGACAGAGAAGAGTCTCATACACCACCTCAATGCTAGCCATGCACGTACAGCTGTGCCTACATAATTTCAATCTATAGTACAATTACATTTCGCTTCAGTATAACCTAACAAACATACAAATGAACAGCATGATGAACACATCTTATAGACTACGGGAAGTATAGCTTTTCTATCTATAAAAAAAAGAACTTCATTCTTTGTTTCTTTCCTTTTTTTTTTTCTTTTAATTATACTTCCAGGCAATTGCATACAACAACAAAAGCATTCATTGTTTAATATCTTTGCCATGAAATATACCCAATGGCTTGCCTTGTAACGTCTCTAACTCGTACAAATGGCTACCTATGAATTCGCATCTCTACATTTTACAAACTTGGGGCACAATTTTGCATTCACTGACTTCCCAAAATCACTCAGTACAAAGTAGCGCTTGTACACCTCTTGACCAGGCGCGAATTTGATTATTCTGCTACGTTTATTGTATTGCTGAGCGCCACGTTCATAAGCGCGATGCAAATTGGAAACGATTCCCTTACGAATAATCTGCAGGCGATCAACTCTAGCTATTTCATGGGCTTCTCCGTCCTTTAATGCATCTAATGCATCTAACTAGTCGGTACCGGACAAAAACATTTGCCGAACAACGCAAAGTGATACGCCCATTGCCGAATGAAGGGAGCTACGCAGTGCGCATTCAATCTCTGGAAGGTGTGCATCCCATTCGCGTTGATCATTGCCGATATACGTTCTACGTGGTGAGGCACACTCCATGAACATGTGTCCTGCTTCCCTGCAATTCCAGCATATCGATATCCGCCTTTGTTCTTGTCGGTCTGGATGCCCTGTTACGGCCGCCACATCCTCAATATCTTCATCGTGCAACTTATCATCTGCTAGGTCGACCTCATGCACTTGGTGACCCCTGGATGGTGGGATGCATCGCTGACGGCAACTATGCTCTACCTCTTCTCCACTGACCAAAAGGTGAAAGTCGGGCAGGACATCCGCCGATGGTATTCCATACTGGGATTGCAGGTATTCCACTCGGAATACGAAATCTTCAACAGAGAGCCGTTCTTTGTTGCCATCGAAACTAACTCCCCATTTCTCTATTTGCAGATTCCGCATTCCGTGTCCAACCCTCTCCGGAGAACTCCCACGTCGCTTCCGTATATATGCTCTTCTGTTCTGCGGGTCACGCCGCGTCGATGATTGCTCACTCCGAGTGGAGCGAGATGTCAACGGTTCAATCATCGGCCTCGTGTCCGGAGTACTAATTCTCGGTGGATTGACCTACCTATCTGCAACACTTTTATTCACATCTCCGCTGCTCTGACCATCACGACGCTGCTGTCCTTTTCTCAAGAACTGGCTCATCTCTGCAAATTCTGACCTAATGTTTTCTTGCAGTTGTTTGGTCTGCTCGGCTTGCAAGGTCATTGCCTTCGCCAAGTCGGCCAAGTCGGTTGGATTCGGTTGGTATGGTACAACCTTTTCCTGCACAGTCGGGGCTGCACGTACACTGTTGGAGGCAAGGAGGCACCATGCGGCTGCTCCGCCATGGTCATTCTGCTAAAGCGAGGAATTGCCCCCTTATTGTCATTCTTATCGGCCTCCGGTTGTGCCACCGGCCTATTCGTCCGAATTGACTGCGAAAGATCTTGGAAGCAATCGTCTCTTTCTCCTCCTTTATGACGTGGTGAAAGCTGTATCGGCATATCTATATTTGTGTTTTCTCTCTCTTCTTTATCATTCTCTTCCCGTAGGTTTCGGATGGAATCTCTTTCTTCACTGCGCCTATCTCTTCGTTCCTTTAACCATTTTCCTGCGCTATACATTAAACGCTTACACGACGGATATCTACGAATGAATTTTCACGGAAGTGTGTTATGTGCAGTACACTCGCGCAATTCAATAGTGGCACTTATTTGAAAATTTTACCTTTATTAAAAAAGCTCAAGGAGACGCCCCCAAATGATTCCCCCAGCTCGAAATAATTTACCTCAGTTTTATTCAGTTTCGACCAATGGCTCAACCGTGATATATGGCATGAATAATAAATATAAACAGACAGATAACCAATTCAGTTAAAAAAAAATTTATTACCAAATAAATAAAGTAAACAAACACCAAACCTAAAAGAAAAAACAAAAACCTAATATAATTCGACAAACAAATTTAAATGAAATATATTACTTTAATAATAAATAAATATAGTATATATCAAATATTGAAAATACGGAAATCAATATACAAATACAATATACAAATACTATAAATCACTAGACGATAACCAGAATATCACTTAACCAAATAACAAATAATATTCTTAACTTACACTTAATAATAATATTGCGCTCAAATTAAATAATTGCACTACAAAAAAAAAAAAAAAGGTTTTTCCAATTGCACGTTTCCGAAACAATTAGACTGCTTTACACAAGTACAATCACCCAATTCAACACAACTAAACAACAAACAGGAAATAGATATCTGCATTCAATTTGAACAAGTACACCGAGTTTCTACGACTCAAAAAGAATAAATACAAAACTATGATCCAAGGAAGTAATATAAATTGTTAAGGTATGTATTGTGAATATAGAGGGTTCGAGGAACTCACCGAGTCATGGTTAGCGCTTCTCAGCGCCCGTCAGATGTCTGCGTGCGTACTCTTAATTCAAAAGACCATACAAGTTTCACCATGCAACAACGATAGTACTATTTCAACTATTTCAACATACATCGCCCTCTCTGTGAGCAAACTCTTGGTCTTATTGCGCCGTTGCTATGCCAAGCCACCTGACATCAGCATTAATCAACAAAAGCCATACTAACATATGTTCTAATACGTATACTCAACATTCTACTCTTTCATCAATTCAACCAATCTAGAATTATAAGTTTACTCATACATGTCAACTTTAACTACTACCATACCTTTTGCTCATCCATACTTTTCTCATTCGCAGGAAATCACTCATCCAGGTTACATCCAGGTTTATGTGGCTTGCACTACTACTTACTTACTTACTTACTTATGTGGCCATAACAACCGAATATCGATTTAGGCCGAAAATAATATGCTTCGCCAGCCAGCCGTCAATATCTCTGTTCTTTGCTAGCTGGCACCAGTTAGAAATTCCAAGCGCCGTCAGGTTCTCCAGTATTTGGTCTTTCCACCTGAAGTTTGGTCTTCCTCTTCTGCGTCGTCCTCCAGCGGGTTCCGAATATAACACCTTCTTAGCTGGAGCGTGATCTTCCATTCGCTCGACATGACCTAGCCAGCGCAGCCGCTGGATTTTGATGCGCTTTACTATGTCAATATCGGCATACAGCCCGTAAACCTCATGGTTGTACCTTATTCGGTACTCGCCACCAACGCAAATATGTCCAAAGATCTTGCGTAGGACTTTTCTGTCAAAAACCCCAAGCATTCGCTCATCCGAGGTGAAAATTGTCCAGGCTTCAGCGCCATATGTTAGGATAGGCATGATGAGAGACTTGTAGAGTGTAGTTTTCGTTCTTCGAGAGAGGGCTCGACTTCTCAATTGCTTACTCAGCCCAAAGTAACACCTGTTAGCAAGAGTTATCCTACGCATGATCTCCAGGCTCCAAGATAGACGAAGTACCTTACTACTTCAAAAGCGTAGTTGTCAACAGTGACGTGCTGTTCATGCCGATTATGTCAATATCGTCGGCATACGCTATCAGCATGACACTTTTGTTGAAGTTAGTGCCATTATGTCGTAGATCAGCAGCTCGTATTATTTTCTCCATAATAAGAAGTCGCACGACAACGAATCACCTTGTCTAAAACCCCGTTCGGTACTAAACGGTGCGGAGAGGTCCTTCCCAATTTTTACTGCACAACGGGATTTATGCAGTGTCATTCTACGAAGTCTAATGAACTTTGCAGGAATACCGAACTCAGACATTGTTACATAGAGGTAATCCCTTACCGGACTGTCGAAAGGGGCTTTATAATCAACAAATAGGTGGTGTGTGTCGATCTGTTTTTCTTGGGTCTTCTCCAGGATTTGACGCAGTGTGAAAATCTGGTCGATGGTGGATTTACCAGGTCTGAAGCCACACTGATACGGTCCAATCAGGTTGCTGAGCATAGGCTTCAACCTTTCACACAGTACGCTCTATAGAACCTTGTATGCGATGCTCAGAAGACTTATTTCACGGTAGTTGGCGCAAATTGTGGGGTCTCCTTTTTCATGTTCAGGACAGCGACACTGAGTCTCCAATCATCAGGCATGCTTTCATCCGACCATATTCTGCTTATGAGCTGGTGCATGTAGGCGAGCAGCTCATCGCTTCCGGCCTTAAACAACTTGGCAGGCAGGCCATCAGCACCTGCAGCTTTGTTGTTCTTCAGCCTTAAAATGGCCGTTTCAACCTCGTCATAGTCAGGTGGTGGAACATTAACACCATCATCTGTAATTGATAGTTGATCTCTGAAGTGTTGGACGGAACGAACTGCTCAAATTGAGTTGTGATTATTCTTGTCGTCTGTACATGCAGCGAATTTGCGACACAAGTAGTGCAAGCCACTCGTTTCACACACTTAACTACGTAAGGTACTATTACCACACACGACCACCACTATTCAATTTATTCTTTTTGGGCGCCATTATTGCCTGCTCGTACCAGTATGTTCCATCACGATTATGCGGCGACTAGCTCACAGCAGAATAGTCGAGGTCCTCAAACAAACATGATGAAAAAACGAGCAGACAATAAAATCGCCTCCTCACATGGAAGACGAAAACACACATATACATACACCCACCTTTACACACTTAAATGATCCAACGGTCGCTGCGGCATGAACTGTTAATATGGTCCCTTGGTGTAGAAGTTTTCGGAGTCCACGTACGCACGCATCCCTCCCAACCATGATCTGCCAATGCTCCGGATTATTGAAAAATCTCCTAAAAAAAGCGAACGCAAACGCTGACTACACCACCATGCCCCTACTAGTATGCCCCTCGCTCCGCCCCTATCACGTTAATTTAGCCACACATAATTTTCATTGAACTTATATATATATATATATATATATATATATATATATATATATATTAAAAAATCTTTTTATTATTATACATATAAACAAAATTCCTTAGTTGCTAATTGTATAATTTATATTCTCAGAAAAAACTCTTTTCATAACCACTAACAAAAAAAAAACGGTAATATACAACAACGTTGAACCTTAATCTTTAATATCGGTTGACCAAGATGTTGTTGCCACCACACGTCCCGAAGACCATAAAGTGAGGCCAAAAAAAAAAAACACGAACGACATAAATCGTGGTGATCACTTTTTCCCGAAGGTATTCGCAATCTTGTTGGATCCAACAGGGGAGAAAACCTCTAACACAACGTTGACGGGAAAATACAAAAAAAAAGCAAAAAGAAACACTTAGTCACTCACTTGTACACCCTTCTATGTACGACAACCGCAACCGGCCAACTCGAAAGTTCACCTTTCGTACAAATAAAATTCAACACTGTTGTACATTATAGATTGCAAACAAAACAAAGGATAATTTATAACAGGAATTAAGAAAAATTTACAAAAAAAATAAAATTTTTTTTTTTATATTTTATATAAATACTAATATGAAAAAAAGGAAAACAAAACAATCTTAATATAGCTTAAAACTATAACGGCTTCCCTCCAATACAACACAAAAAAAAACGTTATTTTCCGTTAGCGGATAGCACGGAAATAAAACGACCTAACTTTTTAAACAGTTCGGTGGCTAACATCACACGTACATTTACTTTATGTATCTCCTTTAAGCAACCAAACACAAGAACACTTCAAGCACAGGTAGTAATGAACGTGTGTGTTGGTTTGCGCCTTCGCTTATACCTCAACGCAGTATTTTATGAATTTTCACTCCTTCAACACACCTTTATGTTCGTTTGTGTGTTAAAGCCAATCTCGAGTGGCGAGATTTGTATTAACACATGTGGTGCACTTTAGGAAAATAATAAAAAAGGTAAATAACCTACGATCTATCACTTATCCTTTTCTCTTAGATACACAAGTGGGGGCTTTATGATTTTTTCTTTAATTTCTTCAGCATTATCACTTTCATCTTGCAAAGCATGAAATCTATTTGTGTTTAAACTTTTTGCATTTTGTATGGACTACTGTTATTTTTTTGAGGGCTTAATTTATGTTTAATTATTTGTGTATATCTTTCAATAAGCTACCTTTTTAATGTTATTTGTGTTATTGATTTGCCTTTGTTGTTGCTGCTGATGTTGATGTTGCCGTTGTTGATGCTGTAACTGATACTCCATTTGTTGCTGCTGCTGCTTCTGCTGTTGATACTGCTGCTGCTGCTGCTGTAGTTCTCTCTCCTCAGTGTTTGACATGCGAGATAAACATTGTTGCTGAAATAATGTTTCCGCAATGTTGACGTTTTGTGTTGGTGTTGTTTTTGGGGCATTGTGCGATATAGGTGTTGTTACCATGTTGGGAGAGGAGCATTCCGCAATCCAAGCTAAATGTGAAGGCTGAGGTTTTGCTGAGAGCATAACAGGATCTTCTGACAGTGAGAGACTATTAAACATGATCTCATTATTTATATTTTTACTCGTTGTAGGTATCGTATTGGTTTCTTGTCCGCTAGAGCAAAACGGGCATAGATTAGTTTAACGATGGATTTGTGTTAGTGGAGCCATCGCTGTCCACCTTATTCTCCTACTTTTGTCTCCCTGGAGAATTCGATCTTGATCGCTTTCGTCGTAGATGGCAGTAACGCGCCATGTGTCCTGGTTTGTCGCAAATGAAGCACTTATACAACAGCTATAAGAAAATGCATCTCACCATGAAACGTTATTAGTGAATTGCCTACGGAAATTCAAGGAATTGCGACTCGTATTGACTGCAGACTTCAAGAACATTCTGTTGAATTGCGTATGGTAATTCAAAAAGGTTCGTCCCGCCAAGAAAACATCATTGGAGAATTCCAGAAGACGATTAACTACAAACTTCATAAAATTTCTGGGGCTATTAATGAGAAATTTGCAGAATTAAAAGAACATGTAGAAGAAATTCCTGGTGCCATTAATGAAAAAGTCACGGATCTGAAGGGACATGTAGATGACTTGGAAGATAAGTTCGAGGAATTACAGCACGAACTCAATCAACTAAAAATAAATGGAACAGCAACATCAGTGATTAGAGATTCAAGCACAATCAAACTAAAGCCACCAACATTTGACGGAAGCACGCCATTCAATATCTTCAAGCTTCAAATCGAGACAACAGCTTCAAAGAATCAATGGGATGATAGCGACTAGACCGCTGCTTTAATAGTCGCATTAAAAGGCAATACTTCGGAAGTGTTACAGATGGTTGCAGAGAAACATCGTGGTAGCTATCAATCACTGATGGAGACACTCCAGCGCAAATATGGAAATGAATATAAGAGTTGATTGCATCGAGTGGAATTAAGACCTCAAGTGCAACGGAATAATGAGAGCTTTTAGGAATTCGCTTCCGATATTGAGCGCTTATGTCATATAGTGTTCTCCGGTAATTCGGAAGAGTTCGTCGAAAAAATATAAATAGAAGCATTCATAGATTGTATACGTGATGCAGAGACTAAGCGTCTCCTAGTGATGGCACCAAAGAATACATATGCAGAAGCAGCTAGTATTGCATTGACGTTTGAAGCCGCCAGTTTGATGTGTCGACCAATGCCACGGGTACGCCAACTAGAAACAGAAACATCAGATCTGGTTGAAGCAGTGTGTCAGGCATTCAAGTCCGTAGTGCTGCCTGAAGCAAGAACAACAGGTCGACGCGAAAAAAAATTAATGGTAAGTGCTTCATTTGCGACAAACGAGGGCATATAGCGCGTCATTGCTATCAATCGAATATAAAACCTAAAGGAAGAACAAGGAATCAACGCAAAAATAAATTTGCCGATAAGTGCTTTATATGCGACAAAAGAGGGCACATTGCGCGTAATTGCCGTTTACTACGCAAACAACAAAGATCGATCGATTCACCAGGATAACGAAAGGAAGATCGTGATGTTACTTATCGCAGTAAAGCTGATACTCCAACTCGTCGTACTTGCACAGTAGATAGTAAGCATTGTTCTCGAGTGAGAAGCCAGAATCACATTGTCAATCTACGACTTACGAATGTCTTGCGGAAAGTCATGGACTACCGAACGAGTTCAAGAAGATAAATGGAACGACTCAGATCTCGCAAAGATTATGACATACAAAGAGGAGGGCAGTGTAACGAGTATCTATGATTGGCTACTCAACACTAATTGTGAATGACACGAAAATTGGCAGCACCGAAACGAATGTCAACAAAAAGAAATAGGCAATAACCAGAACAAGCTAACGAGAAAGAAAGAAAAGAATCTCGACTACGATAAAGGAAGATTCTGGAGTGTTGCCACAGAGCATAAATAAGACCAGTTTAAGATTGGTACAGTATCAAAGGCAAAAGTTGCAAGTACATTAAAGTGTTATTGTGAATAGTTGATTGTAAATAGAGTTGATTAAATTAGTTGTTGCAGTGTATAGTTGTACAAAATAAGTGTTGCAATTATTATTCACAGTGATCAAACAAGGATGATTCAAATACTTAAACAAAAATCGGTCCCAAAATGTGTCACACCGGCTTTATTGTGAGTTTACATTGGGCCGAAATCCAAGATTTTATGAAATCTGCCGAAATCTAAAAGATTTCGCATACATTTTGTAAAATTTGAAATCTTAGACTTCTTCGAAACCTAATCGATATCTCAATTTTAACAAAACGAACAAACTTTTTTACATTAAAAATTACAACACTGAACCAGAAAATCACAAATGAATTGATATTTCATATGCAAAGTAAATATAAAAACGTTTCTCCTCCTTTTAAGTCTCAAAATGGCAAGGAACTTTCTATTACGTAGTTGTTTATAATGATAGCAAACCCTCGGTAGACATTTTTTCAACACTTGAATTTCATTTTGCACTTGCACGTGTAAATATTTGTAAATATTTATATATTGTTTGTTTACGTTTTTGACAACCGTCATCGATATCCTGATTTCAGTCAAGGTAAACACTTCAAAGAGATTTCAATATGTCGTTCACGAAATCTCGGATTTTGGTCCAATGTACGTGCTATAAATAAGTAATGTTACGTTTTTATTCTGTGAACGTTTAATTCTATTTGAATTACCTTGTTCGATCACTGGATTCTGTTAATGATAACTGCAACACTTACTTTATACAACTATATACAGCAACAATTTATTTAATAATCTCTATTTACAATCAACACTGTTTACAATCAACTATTTACTATAACACTTAAATGAACTTGCAACTTTTGCCTCTGTATCAATGTTGTCGCAATCACGCTCGGAATTAGATTGATTGTTAATTCTCAACACTGGCTCTATTTATACTCTGTTGGCAACACCCCAGAATCTTCCTTTATCGAGATTCTTCTCTTCCTTTCTCGTTGGCTTGTTCTGGTTATCGCTTATTTCTTTTTGTTGACATTCGTTTCGATGCTGCCAATAGAGTCAGTCACAATAGTGATGAGTAATCAACTATCGATACTCGTTACACTGCCCTCCTCTTAACCTTGTTCGTCCCGAACAAGTTTTTATACTTCCCCTCGATATGGCGCAAGTCGCTCCAAGTGCACTACTTTAAACTTTTCTCTTTTATTCCAGGCACGTTGAATGCGATACACTACATCATTTATCTTTGCTATAATCTCATATGGTCCTTCCCAATGAGTCTGTAGTTTAGGAGACAGGCCTTTCTTTCGTTGTGGATTATGAAGCATTACAAGCTCTCCTTCATAGAACCCTTTTGAATTTGCTTTCAAGTCATACCTGGCCTTCATCTTATCGCTTATCATCTGCGACCGCTCTCTGATGAACCGATGTACTTCATCCAACTGTTCCCGCTTTTCGCTAGTATAATTACCTTCGGTTGATCTCGTTGGTGTTACGACTCCAAATTTTAAATCAGCTGGCAGTCTTAACTCGTTTCCAAAAATTGCCATTGCCGGTGTAGTAGCCGTCGTATCATGTTGTGCGCATCTATATGCCATGAGGAACATTGGTATATGTACATCCCAGTCTCTTTGGTATTTATCTACGACTTTTCTCAAATATTCCTCCAAGGTACGGTTAAATCGTTCTACCATGCCATCAGATTGTGGATGCAAAGGTGTTGTACGAGTTTTGTATATACCTAGCATACGGCATATCTCTTGGAATACAACTGATTCGAAATTTCGACCTTGGTCTGAGTGTAACTCCATCGGTACACCAAAACGAGTAACCCATTGGTTGACGAATACATTCGCAACTGTACTAGCTTCCTGATTTGGAATGGGGTATACTTCAGGCCATTTACTGAAGTAATCTATAACCACCAGAACATACTTGTTTCCTGCGTTGCTTATTGGAAATGGCCCAGCTATGTCCATAGCAATTCGCTCAAATGGAGCACCCACGGTGTATTGGTGCATCTTACCTCGACTTTTCTTAGTGGGACCTTTGGCCATTGCACATTGCTAACATTTCCGAATCCAATCAGCGACATGGTCATGACATCCAACCCAATAAAATCGTTTCTTTATTTTCTCGACGGTTTTGGTGATTCCCAAATGCCCTCCACTGGAGGCATTGTGATACTCAGCTATCACTTCATTTATTCTTGCCTTGGGTACCACTAGAAGATCATAAGTGATTTTTCCATCTTCACTTTCCCATGTTCGGAATAAACATCCTTCTCGTAAGTGCAGGCTTTGCCACTGCGCCCAGTATGCCTTTGCTATTGGACTCTCATTAGCCATTTCTTGCCAATCTGGACGTATGCCCTGCTCCTTGTATTCCATAATCTTTACGAGATCTGGGTCGTTCCGCTGATCTTCTTGCACTCGTTCGGTGGTCCATGACTCCTCCGGCAATATATTCGTAAGTCGTATGTCGACAATGTGATTCTGGCTTCCTACCCGAGAACAATGTTTACTATCTACGGTGCAAGTACGACGATATGGAGTATCAGCTTTACCACAATGAATGACATCACGATCTTCCTTTCGTTGGCCTGGTGAATTCGATCTTTGTTGCTTGCGTCGTAGGCGGCAATTACGCGCCATGTGTCCTCTTTGATCGCAAATGAAGCACTTACCATTAAATTTGTTTTCACGTCGACCTGTTGTTCTTCCTTCAGGCTGCACTACTGACTTAACTGCCTGACACACTGCTTCAACCAGATCTGCTGTTTCTGTTTCTAGTTGGCGTCCCCGTGGCATTGGTCGGCACATCAAACTGACGCTCAATATCGGAAGCGAATTCCTGAAGGCTCTCATTACTCCGTTGCACTCGCGATCCCAATTCCACTCGATGTAATTGACTCTTGTATTCATTTCCATATTTCCGCTGGAGTGTGTCCATCAATGATTGGTAGCTACCACGATCTTTCTCTGGAATCATCTGTAACACCTCGGAAGCATTACCTTTTAATGCGACTATTAAAGCAGCAGTCTTGTCGCTATCATCCCATTGATTCTTCGAAGCGGTTGTCTCGAATTGAAGCTTGAAGATATTGAATGGCGTGCTTCCGTCAAATGTTGGTGGCTTTAGTTTGATTGTGCTTGAATCTCTAATCACTGATGTGGCTGGCCCATTTATTTTTAGTTGGTTGAGATCGTGTTGTAATTTCTCGAACTTATCTTCCAAATCATCTACATGTTCCTTCAGATCTGTAACTTTTTCATTAATGGCTCCGGAAATTTCATCTACATGTTCTTTTAGTTCTGCAACTTTCTCATTAATAGCCCCAGAAATTTCTTGTAGTTTGTAGTTAATTGTCTTCTGGAATTCTCCAATGAAGTTTTCTTGGCGAGACGAACCTTCTTGAATTTCCATACGCAATTCAGCCGAATGTTCTTGAAGCTTGGAGTCAATGCGAGACGCATTTTCTTGTAGCTGTTGTTGCTGCTGTTGCATCATGGTTTTCATGAATTCCATGAGTTGACCACTCGAATCTATTTTGCTCTCTTCCTCAGCGTGCACAACTGCTTGTATATAGGCTTCCTCGAAGAACTTATGTTCTTCTACATTAATTCCCTTAGCCTCCATAGCTTGCCTCAGCCTCACCAGCAGTTCCGCCTTTGCACCTGATGACGATAGATTCATCTCTAACAACAGCTTTTTAAGCTGGTCCACTTTAAGTTGGTCAATTTTCACCATCTTTACAGAATCCCACTTCTGACACCAATTGTTACGTTTTTATTCTGTGAACGTTTAATTCTATTTGAATTACCTTGTTCGATCACTGGATTCTGTTAATAATCACTGCAACACTTATTTTATACAACTATATACAGCAACAATTTATTTTATAATCTCTATGTACAATCAACTCTGTTTATAATCAACTATTTACAATAACACTTTAATGTACTAGCAACTTTTGCCTCTGTATAGATGTTTGCGCAGTCACGATGATTGTCACTTCTCAACACTGGCTCTATTTATACTCTGTTGGCAACACCCCAGAATCTTCCTTTATCGAGATTCTTCTCTTCCTTTCTCGTTGGCTTGTTCTGGTTATCGCTTATTTCTTTTTGTTGACATTCGTTTCGATGCTGCCAATAGAGTCAGTCACAATAGTGATGAGTAATCAACTATCGATAGTCGTTACAGTAATTTAAAAAATAGGTCCAGCAATTTTTGTTTTCCCAACGCACAGTTAAGAATTTCGATTGTTTTACAGTGAAAAAGTTTAACTGTTTAAATGTGCCATCTCTGATTATGATTTCTACAGTTATCGCATAAAGCAGAAGGGAAGGCTCATCGCACGGCTACCGTATGCGCTTGTCAAGAACTATTGTTAATTTAGAGGTATTTTAAGGGCGAGATTTGTGTTTTAAAGCATAAAAGTTATCCATCAACAAACACTTCATAAAGGAAGACAAATCGATAAATCGCATTGGTTGATTTACATGCACTGTTTCTGTTCTGCTTGCTGTTTGGAAGTAATACAATACGTTAAATTACGTTAAGATGCCGCCATCAAAAAAGAAGAGAGCAAAAAATGGTTTTATGCATTTTACATTCGAATGGAAAGAGAAATATGGAAAACATATGAGCTTACAAGAAGCTACTATGGCAGCTGGTAAAATATGGTCTGTAAGTTTATACACACATACTGTGCGATGCGAGGGTATTGCCTTATGGTTCAACTAGCCACCGAAGTATCGCAGGAACGTACTTATATTACGTAAGAACATACATAATGCTTTTTATTCTCCGCTACAGGCAACGGGTACATCACCACCATGCGGTGGTGAGTTTCTAACATGACAATATCATAAGATAGGTCCTGTTAGATGGGACAGTCTGCGGTTTTACGTCGGTGGGTAGAGGAACCATTATCAGCATTTACTAATATTAAATATTTTCGTTGCTTGCCTTGAAAGGGAATGTCAGCTGAAGCACGTGGACCATATAATGAAAAGGCTAAAGAGTCTAAGGTTGAATCAAAGATGTCAGGGGATAAATTTACATGTACCGGTAGATCATTTTCACATGTAGAGAGTGAAAAGATATCTGCCGAAAATCGAGAGCGTGATATGAAAACAATAATTGAGAATACTGTACGCAATAGTGTTAAAAAAGGAGGTAAGCTGATGGATATGTTTTATTGCCACTAAGGGCTAGTTTTACTGTCAAATTTCTACGTAGTTTAAACTAAATTTAAACACCCAATCTAGTTAGGTTAAACTAAGATTAACCTATCAGTTGTTCAGCTGTCTGTTTTTGCACCCCCGTACATATTTTCTTGCTGTGGTTTAAAATAAATTTAAATTTTAACTCGCTTTACGTAAACTTAGTTTAATCTGTTATAACGTGGTAAAAATAACTTACATAACTTATTTCACAGAACTTGCAACGCAATCATACTACTTCATAATGGTAAACTATTTTGCAAAGACCAGTTTAGATGGTGTTCATGTACCAGCTGAAATTGCTGTTGCCGAATATTCGCTGCAACATGGTGTCTCCCGTAAATATCATTCATTTGTCAATCCTCATGTCAATATTTATGGGCAGCTGTTTCTTGCCCAGCAACATGCAGATTTAACGCATAAATTACCCTTGCCACCGAAGGCAATGGGCGAATCAGATTTGGGACGATTATACGATGATATACTTAAATTCATACGCAATGAAGAAACTGGAGAATATCCACCAATCTATACCAGAAATGATAGTATAAATATCGTTGAATCTTCATTGGAATTCCTCAAGGCTGATAATACAAGCAGTGATGTCACTCTTAATGTATACTCAATACAATACTTATTTTACATACTAAAAGAAGCCACTTGTCAAATGGGTGATGTGGAAAAACCAGCATCGGCATATATCACTGATGTGGAATTTGAACGTGACTATTTTGAATATCAACCTGATATTGCTTGCGCCGTAAGAAATTGATGATTTTGCTATTCGAGTTTTCATAATAATTTTATTTTTTTTCAAATATTACAGTATCATGATGAGGTTGATAGAACCAAATATTGTACACTATCATTGGTGACACGTTGGGGTTTTACATTCTCCGAATACTGTTGCTTGGATATTGCAATTTCTTTGATACCGGGCCGCCATGTGCCTATCAACACTAATTTAAATGCTGTTATCAATCCAGCACAAAGCTCCACTATACGTGATAACGAATCAATGGCATCATTCAGCACTGAAGCTAGTAAACCACTTTCTGAGCATAAAATCTATAATGAAGCGGATAATCTATCTCAAATCGAAAATATAAAGCCATCCCAGTTTGTTCCATCTCCGAGCAAACGTGCAAAACCGATTAATTCAATTGACGAATCTTATATGGATAATGAAGATCGATATGAAAATCCTTGGGCAGCACGTTCGCGTAATGTACCACCACAACCGGATACATCCAGTTTCAATGTCGACTATACATATCGCAATGATGATATATCAGATGATTTGGTTTCCTTAGGTAGTTGTGGACGTGGTCGTGGCTATTCGAATGCTCTAAAGAAATTTAAAAAGGGCTTTGGCCGTGGTGATTCGTTTTTACCATAGATATGTATATATTTATACATTAACATACGTATAATTAAAACTAATATGTACCTATGCATATAAGAAGTCTGTATGTAGATTATCTTTTAATTACTTACAATTTAACCATAAATATTCTCATTGAAATGCTTTAATAAGTATCGATAGATGTATCCAAACTACTTAAGTTAATAATTTGTTTTCTTTTTAGTATAAAAGAATTTAATACTTGACAAAGTTTAACATGTATGTATGTGTAATTGAAAAAAAAACATTTTTAATTAAAACGCTTTTGTATACTATATATATTTGCATAGTAATTGACTTTAATTATATACCTTGAGAAGATATTATTAAGAGCATTGCAATGAACATAATTCTTGAATGATTTGGAAATAGCTTGGAAGATATAAGATGCAAAAATCCTACTTAAATAGATAAGATGATAATTGTCCTTAACATTAATAATGACGTTAGCATAGACATCATGGGAGGAATATATTTACAGAACATGCACTAGAGGGGCAGCATATGATCGAGAATTCAATTTGCGTTTCCTGAATGGAGGAAGCACATTTTTTTCTGCATTCGTCTAGCCTTCACCTAGAGATGGCCTATCTTGAGGTCAGATATACTAGGAATGGCTACGGTACATTCCTTATCCCTTGATAGTCTTTAGAGATATCTTGTGTTAAAGAAGTTTGATAAGGAGTAACTGTTTATTCTTTACTATTTCTGCCCTTCATTTCCTCTTCATTTCGCAATTTTTTCTGTTTTCCTCATACTAATCTATACCAGTTAGATCTTTGGTACAATGGGCATCACTTGCTTGAGTACCTGGGGATATTGAGTTCTACGGCGTTCTCTGACCTATTCACATTTATCCTTATATAACACCGCGGATTTGGGATGGTTATCGAAAAATATCTCCGTGCCGTAGTCGAAGATTTCATCTAGAGGCTGTACAATAATGTACTTTAATGCTAACAACTTTCGCGGACCGTCATCTTGTGCTCAGTCATATTTTGTTCGAAATAGCCCTGCTAGGGAACCTACAATCGTGGCGTTCCAAACTGTAAGTAAGTCTTGAACTTTTCTTCGCTGCTTCCAGTTTTCATACGATCATTACGTCTGGATTCTGTTAACTCGTGGAGAATAAATCGAGCATTGGTCCAGGAATAGCTATAGGCTTCAATCAAAATGGGGAGATATGTCCAAGCTTTGCTACATTCTTACCAACTTTCGAGCGATTCACTGTCACTTTCATTGGTGCTTCAGCGCCAACAAAGCAAACCTATAGTGAGGTGGTCAGAGAGCTCCTCCAGGGGCGGTTATCTGAGATGGTTGTCGAACACCTCAGAAACAGACTCTAGTTCCTGTCTTCAACTGC
Organism: Megamerina dolium; assembly: GCA_963854835.1. Classification (NCBI taxonomy): domain Eukaryota; kingdom Metazoa; phylum Arthropoda; class Insecta; order Diptera; family Megamerinidae; genus Megamerina; species Megamerina dolium. The sequence goes on from OY978527.1 coordinate 20,483,762, forward strand.
GAGGAAATTTGCCGCGGCTGACAGGTGATCAAATACGCGGACGGGTTCCCGAGGGAGTTTCTGGAGAAATGCGTAGCTAAGATTAGCAAAGCATCGGATGGTCTTTCACTAAAGATTATTCCGGCTGCGAAGATTCCCAGGAGGCTCCGGGCGCGTATTTGGTTGCTCAAAATGGACATCAAATTAGATGAATCTAAGCTTATCCAGTACCTGAAGCTGCAAAATCCAGGAGTCCCGATGGATGACTGGTCGGTCATCAATGTAAAAGAGCAGCAGCGCAAAACCAGCCAGCAATGAGTCCCTTGGGGCACTCGAGCATAGGGAAAACAAACTTTGATTTGGCATCAAGCAGGCCATAATGAAGGCGTTTTCTGCTTTGGTGGCACCTGACGACAACCTGGAGAAGGTTGATGTTGTCAAGAAGCTCTGAGAGGGGCTCAAGCTAGGTGAGCCAGCTGGGGAGGGTGTCTCGTCATCAGCAAAGCTAGGTGAAAGTGAGCCACAGATCAGCGAACAAGGAGATGGTGAGGGTGGCGCAGATTAACTTACAGCATGCCAATTAAAACCTACTTAAAGCGCGCTGATGGCACATGAGCGGAATCGGCGGCCGAAACTTTAGATATCCTTATAGATGCCCATTTTCCAGACAGTCCTGAAGAAGCAACGCAAGAGCCGGTACAGCAGGAAGTACCGGTTGCGCTGCTGGATAAAATCATGACTGAGAAAAAAATAGGTTCGGCAATTAACAGTTTCTCACCGTTCAAATCCCGTAGACAGTATTCTTCCTATAATGATGCAGAAGACTCAGAAATCTTTGGTCAAGGAGCTAAAGCAGATCTTCCGTGCTTGCATTCGCTACAACCACATTCCGATTACATGGAGGAGAACAAGGGTGGTTTTCATCCCTAAATGGGTACAAGAGGACATGAAGTAGCCAAGGTTTTAGGCTAATAAGCCTTATCAGGGAGGCGTGCTGTCCCCCCTGCTTTGGCTGATAACTATAAATGATATCCTGGTGGAACTTAACGAAAATAGGATAGAGATTGTGGCGTATGCTGATGATGTGGCGATCCTAGTTTCCGGTCCTTTCCCGTCCGTGATGAGTGAGATCATGGAAAGAACATTAGCAAAACTAAGTAGGTGGGTACAAGAGACCGGTGCTGATCTATGGCTCTGTAGTTTGGTGGGAAGCTCTTTAGAAGAACTACAACACCAGTAAATTATGGAAAGTTCAGCGCACTGCGTGTGTTGGTGCCACTGGAGCTTGTCGCACCTGCCCCACTGCGGCCTTGGATCTTATTTTAAACCTTCTCCCAATTGAGTTGCACATGCTATGTATGGCTTCGCAAACTGCATTCAGGCTCAGAAAATCTAGATGTTGGAAGAGTACTCAACAAGGACACAGTAGCATCCTTAGACATGTACCTATAGATATAGTTGACAATAGGAGTGATTTTGCCCTTGCAAGCTGGTTTTTGAGAGCAGCATTAAGGCTCTATTTCCAAGTAGGATTGAGTAGAAGAAAGGTTAGATCCTGGCTGGTAGGGATACACAAATTTACACTGATGGTTCCAAAATGGACTCTGGGGTTGGAGCAGGAATCTACTCGAAGACCCTAGAAACAACAACGTCCGTAAAACTTTCATCACAATGCAATATATTCCAGACGGAAGTGTACGCGATTCTGCAAGCATGCGAATTGCTCCAGCAGAAGAACATAACTGGAAAGGTGACAATTCTCTCTAATTTTAAAAGCCACTTGGCCAAACTACAATAAAAAGAGGACAGGGGTCTTCTGAGTAGATCTAGGGCCGCCATATACAAACTTATTGCAGTCTGCACAGACTTCTGGGCCATTGTAGACATGCAGAGAAAATGGATATTACGCATAACGATCATTGAAGAAGTTGTAACGACATAGCTCCTAAGGAGACTCAAAACGGCATTTTGTTTCCTACTTGAGCGACCAAGGTCGCAGCTATTCTAACTACCTACCACACCATTTACATCACTGCCTTCTTTATGTTCTCAATATCCGCTTGTGCCACTTTAAAAGTAATGAAACCGCTCGCATGGACTTGCGAAAAGCTTAAATAATAAATATCGGTAATGATCCCACCTTAGGCAACGAGTAAGGGGTACCACATCAATTATAGGAGGATTTTTGTTTTGATTTTGTAGGGATCCATTTCTTAGCCGAATTGTTAACGAAGATGAAAAATTTATCTTTTACGATAACATAAAATGTTCGATCTTTTCACTTAGAAAGTCCCGATTTAGGCACAAAGGCATTTGCTTGCAAAACTTTTCCCATTCTTTTTTGATGTTTTCGTTTGCACAGGCAAAAATGTTTCTCGGCGACAAGTCAACTCGTTAGTATGTTTTCTGAATCTTTGCATTACAAATGACAAGCACAAAGCGTGTCGCATGTACGAGAAACAAAAACCCATCTCTACCCGTGCGTCCTTCGCTCCCAAACAAAATGTTTTCCATGCAAATGGCTTTGTCTCTAATTCGGGACAAAGGTGCTTCTGTATATTTGGTGAGACTGTAGTGTCACAATTCACTTTCGAGTTATTGAAACAGTTACTGCTGAATTGTATTGTCAATAACTACAATGGCTGTATTCAGAACTGTCATAAAAGGGCCATCCTTAATGCCCATACAGTGAAACTCTCAATGAAAAAAGATTAAAGAATTGGAATGCTAAGTTTTGCTGCCACCGCCGTACTTACCAGATCTGGTTAGCACTTATTCACACATTTCAGCAATATGAAAATCAAATAAAAGGCAATTTATTATTACAAAAAAGATTTTTGTGTATTATTAAAAATTTGTATTTTTAACACAAATCAATCAGTGTTATACTTTTTATCTCTTCGTTTCCACTCTTGATTGAAAAATCTTAAAATAAATAAAAGAAATTATTATAGTGGGTGTCGTGGGTCAGTGGTTAGTGTGTTCGCCTTCTGATCTGTAGGTCGTGGTTCAATCCCCGGCTGATGCATAACAAATTTAATATTGATAAGATTTTTCTTTCGAACGGTACCCACCTGTCGGCAAGCAATTGGCAATTCTTCCGACAGTCACAACTTGCCATGAAAAAGCTTCTAAAAGAACTCTGTGACAAAGCTCAGAAAAATTGATGTCACAAGTGTTCTGCCGTTCGGAACCCGTTAAAATAAGTAGGTCCCTTCTAATACTGTCCAAATTTAAGACACACAACAGTAATGGAAGAGAAGTTCGGCCAATGAGCCCTTTGGGGCTTTGAGTGCCACATATTTATTTTTTTTTTTAATTATTATAGAATGGCTTTTTCTTATTGGCAAAACAATATATACGAATTATTTTAAAATAAATATCTTCAAATAAGCAAAAAATAATTTTAATGGTAAAAATATACAATACAAAGGTATACTCGATGCAACCCTGTATGGGAAGAAAATGTAAAATAAAATAAAAATAAATATGTGGCACTTGTAAGCCCCAAAGGGCTCTTGGCCGAGCTTTTCTTCCAGTACTGTTGTTCGATACATTTTTCTAGGCTCCGTCAAGAGAAGTTATTTGTGAATTTGGAGGACTTACACGATAGAATCAGTCTAAATAGACAAAACCTTCGAAGAATAACCGGTTAGCTCATGTGACATGACATGTTAAAATATCATCTCCACAAAATGGGGCTCTCTTGCACTGATTGTAGGCAGTGTCTAGAGAAAGAGGCAGCCTTTTTCCACATCTTCTGCAAACGTCCTTCGTCTGTAAGGCTTCGACTAAAATACCTGCAGATGAATTTTCCATCGCCAGCTCCAATCAACAACTTATAAGGAAGTTACAAGAAATCTTACTATACTATTTCGTCAATTTGGTTTCAGCATTCGGCGATTGCGGACGTGTTCTCTTGTACGTGCGATCGTTAATAGTTAAACTAGATTGTGCTAGGTTGTGTTGTGATAGTGCGTTTAGTGTCTATACTCTAACAGTAGTACGTTAGTACGGGTGATGTCACCATCGAAGAAAATTCGGTATGGCCCTAATTCGTACTCGGTCTGCTGTGGGGCGTGACAGGGTGGTAAAAAACAGGAAATTCGAGGGGGTTGGTGTGAGTGAAAAAGTGGGGCTGCGGATTGTTGTCCAAGACGAAAGAAAATGTTTGCCGTCTGTGCAGGCAGCAGGGGCACATTACTGCGAATTGCAGGTAAACCTTCTGGGCATCTCGTGATGTTGCGGAATTTTCCGATCTATGCTGCCGTCGTTGCTCGTGCCAACGCCAGGCATTAGTAGGTGTTTATTCAGCTCAATTGTCAGGAAGCCTACACTGCCGGATTAGTGAGGGGAATGCTCGTCTTGTCCCGACCAGAGATGCAACGCTGCTATCGTGGTGTATAAATTCAGCTTTGATTGTATGGTTGTGAACGCAACAGAGTGGATTGTGTGTGTTAGGGTTGAGGGTGGTTTTGGAAGCGTTCATGTGGTTTGTGCTTATTGTTAGTTTGGAGAGCCCCTGGAGCCCCATTTAAAATACCTTGATACGGTGCTGCTACTGGCTAGCAGCACGCCAGTTGTCACTAGTGTGGATGCAAATGCCTGCTCCTCTCTAGGGCTGTGGAATCAGTGCCCTATTCTGATAAGAGGCCGATTCTCTCCTTAGAAGACGGAGGTTTGGGCTATGGCTTTGCCGTGGTTAGGTCTAAGCGGTCTCCGAGTATGGACGGGTTGACCAGTTAGATGTACAAGTCTCATTCATTCCGGAGTATGTAGGGGCTGTTTATGATAAGTGCATATAGGATTGGAATTTGCTAAGGTGTTACGCCACTTGTTCTCCTGATAAGATCCGGAGTAATCTTAAACCCCTTAGGGACATCAATCTTTTACCGGTGCTTGGCAAGGAACTGGAGAGGCTCATGGTGAAACGGCTTCATTAGAAAAGTGGTCAGTTATCGGATAGGAAGTTTGGGTTTCGAATTGAAAGTGCGAATACTCATGTTCTGGCTGTTAAAGGAACTTTCGACTATCTGCGCTGGGATGGAATGATTGAGCGTCTGATTGAGCTGGACTGTCAGGATATTAGGTTGTGAAAAAGCTATTTGTCTTCGACAGCTCGAGCCATTTTGAAAATGTTGTGCGTATGCTCATGACTACTAGTGGAAGGTCAATCCAGACTCGCAATAGAGAAAAAAAGGAAACAACTGCTTGAATTGGTACATAGTTGGGGATCTCGTGTGGGTGCGGATGTACCGGTGGAAAAGGGGTGACAATGACGCTCAAAGGCAGGTTGTCGTCATCTCGTCCACCTGTGGTTCATTTGAATGAGGTCAGTCTCAGGTATGAGACACAAGTCACATTTTTGGGATTGAATATGAGAGCGAATGAATTTTATTTCTCATTTGGTTAAGTTGAAACAGCGTATGTTGAATGTTGTCGGGATAGAACACAGGATTCTCAGATGCGATTGGGGCCTCAGCCGGAGGATGGTGCGCATCTTAATGCGGTAGCCTGTGCTACTTACTTACTTACGGGTCGTCGGTTTTGTAAAACACGGTGTGTATATATATATATATGTATATATATATATATATATATATATATATATATATATATATATATATGTATATATATATATATATATATATATATATATATATATATATATATATATATATATATGCATATATATACATATTTATATATATAAGAGGATGGTACATGAGTGTGATGTTGAAATGGCAGTTCCTCCATCGGACGTGTGACGTATGAGTTCATAAGAGAGGTTAATTTCGCGATAGGCGTTCCTGATTTTGGTTTTCACCTGACTGGCCATGGGCCTTTTAATGCATTTCTCATTAAAATGCGCCTGAATGAGAGTGGGGCCGATTTGGAGGACTCGGCGCACATCCTATGTATTTGCCCCATTTACGATGATTATCGTAATCTTCAAAGAATAGGCGCTTGTTGGGTTTAGCTGAGTAGGGCTAGGTGTGAATTTTCGTTTTAGGGGTGCTTCTGAGTGAGTGATGAACGTTTGAGGAGCGGGCTTCGTCGTTTTGTCGTTCTTCGTTGTAGGCGGTGTCCGGGTTGTCGCATCAGGCGGGACCTAGTCATCGTCGTATATTTATTTTATATTTTGTTTTTATTTCATTTTTGTTGATCATGCACGAGGGTGTTGCGGTGTCAGCAGTGGCGCGTTAGCTGTGAGTCGAGACACAGCTATTCTGTTGATAAACCAAATACCTCCAACGGTCTTGCTGAAACTTGGCGTTGTTTTTTATTTTGGGGTTGTGTTTTCTTTTAGTTTCTTTGTTGTTGGTCACCAGTCCGGAGCTAAATGGAACTTAAAATGGTAGTAGCTTCGGCTGCGAAGTCTGACCGGAGATTTAAATCTGGTACCACGGAGATCAGAAGGCCTTGGATTACACTCCAACTAATCATTGGGAACTGCCCTTCGAGCAGCTTCGTAGTAGCTGTGGTTAAAAAACAAAGGTACGCGGATAAAGCATATTGATCATGTGAATGTTAAATTTTGGACAGTATTAGAAGGCACCTACTTATTTTAGCCGGTTCCGAACGGCAGAACCCCTGTGACATCAGTTTTTCTGAGCCTTGCCACAGAGTTCTTTTAGAAGCTTTTTCATGGCAAGTTGTAAATGCAGGAAGAATTGCCAATTGCTTGCCGACAGTTGGGTACCGTTCGAAAGAAAAATCTTTTCGATATTAAATTTGCAATGCATCAGCCGGGGATTGAACCACGACCTACAGATCAGAAGGCCAACACACTAACCACTGAGCTACGGCACCTACTTTTTTAATGTATACAATAATTAATATTTCTTCCTTACAACTAAAACTATAAGAACTGTATGAGGCAAATTTTTATTATTTCCTTCAAGACGTTCAATTCTGCATTTAAACATAAAATGTCTACTTTTAATTTCTTGGGCCCATATCTACCGGCGCAAGTAAAAAATTGAATAAACAAACTGATATTAATGGTACTTATTGATAACATGTAAAAATCAAATAAGTTTAATATATGGAAACCAATATTTTTGTATGTATCATCGCCGACATTCCTAGTCTACTGTCAATAAATTCGAGATTTAAATGTACCCACAATTTCTGAGGAAGTTGCAATGTCTTGCAGAAGCTACATTCAAAAATTACACAGTCATCCGAATCCCTTTGCTAGGCAATTGTTGCTGAACACGGGGCATCGTCGATTAAAAAGAAAAGACACACTGAATATGCTGTGAAATTGCTATACCTCGTGACTCAACAAATTGTGATGGAACGTTGGGAATATCACATAATTTTATTTAGTTTGTAAGATTTGATTACTTATTGTTAGTTTCTAAGTAATTTAAGAAAGATCCAATAAAAAGGCTTGTAAAAAAAAAAAATAAAATAAATTTAAATAATAATAAATTTAAAATAATAATTATGCGTGCGTCTTGCATCTTTAGTCTTAAAAACTATCTACGCTTTATTCTTAAATTATTACAATTTTCCTTCTTCTATTTTTGTTTGTTTACTCAAATCAATTGATCATAATCATAGTAAATGTATGTGTATGTAGATTGTTGATCTTTTACATAATTTGGTTAGTATTGTTGCTATGGTATTGTATTTATTATTGTTTTTTTTTACATTACAATTTGTCCATAATATGTATAATATATTAATACTCTATATAATAATAAATATAATTTATATTATATATTGGTAGTAAGTAGGTATGTTTGTAGTAATAAAATACAATATGTAGGTACAATGAAATTTTAAAATATTGTGTATGAGGAAAGTGGGTAATTGGGGTCTGATGACTTATTTGTTAACCCTGCCGCAGTATTTTAAGAAATTTTTGGGAAGAAAGTAGTAGAATTTGGGTCGCAGCATTTAGGGCACCCTAACTCTGTAGGGGTGATTTCCCAGCCTCAATAGAAATAAACCTATTTTAGAAAAGCTTCCGACCCAAACTACACTTTGTTTAAAAACCCTTTGAATTTTCAGATTTCCAGTGAGAAAGAGTTCAAAATTTTCCCTCCACATACAAGTCGAACAGCACTAATGTACAAACATATATACTTATAGTAACATAAAAAATTTCAATCGAATACAAATTGAATAATTACTAGTGTTTTTTGTTGTTTTTGATCTTTCACATTATGTAATTAAAGTATATATGTACGTATGTGGTAGTAATAGTAAGGTATTGACCAGTTTGTATCTATGCACCTTGGTCGGGTCTAAAGCGTTTTTAGAGCTTCGCGTGCATTCGACTGCGTCGACATAAGTATATATTCATCCGAAGGCGAAGACATAGACGTTATTGCTGTTGTTTCTGGTGTTGCTATTGTTTTTCTTGGTGTTGCTAAAATTGACTTGTTATTACTACTACTACTATTGCTTCCATTATTATTGGTTATCTTTTTTATCGGCAAACTCGAATAACGTTGCAACACTTCAGCCGATGTCATTTTAAATGTCTCGCTCATTAAACGATGTACATAATCCATTAGTTCCGGTATATCCGCTTTTGTTAGACCCTCTGTGGGTATGGGCGGTAATGTGGTAATTACAATATTACCCGCATTTAATATTTTCTTCTTATCATTGAGGAATGTGGAATATGAACTGAATACTACCGGTAATATTGGTATTTGTTCATCGATGGCCATATGAAATGCACCCTTTTTGAAAGGATGCAATTCACCGGTATTACGTCGTGTACCCTCTGGAAATACCCATAGTTTGATGTTTTGTTTTTTAATCTTACTATTGACAGCATTCAAAGTATCACGTGCCTTCTCACCACGTACCCTATCGATGAATATTAAGCCAGCCAACCAAGCGGCCAAACCGAATGGCCAAGCGTAGAATAATTCACGTTTTGCCACCACTGTACATTTGTTCATTACGTGCCAAATATCAAACATACCTGCAAAGAGAGAGATAGAGAACATTAATTACAAAATTACATTTTACTATTATATATGAGGTTATGTCTTAAACCTGAAACACCTGGCGGAAAATAGTGAAATTAAAGTGAAACAAAAACTTACATCTTTCATATGACTAAATTAAAGAGCTCACCCTGTTTGAAGGCAAGTGGCGTTGCTGAGGTAAGTTCATACACCGATTCATAGGTTAGGTGTTATTTCGGGATAATATTGAAAAAGAGCAATATCTATCGTTAATTGCATTTAAAATTTTTTATCGAAAAGCGAGCAAAGAAGTAAAGCGATGTAGGATGGTTACTAAATATATTCGTTCTACAAATTAAAGCGTATTCAAACACCGACATTAGGATGAAACTACGAAACATATATTGGGAATGCGCCCAGAAAAATCTTGGGGAATACGAGTTGTCAATATCCGGTAATGAGTTGAAATTCATCATTCCCCTAAAATAATATTATTAACACACTTGTTTCTGATGAGGATCATAAAGACCAAGCGGCTCGACGTAAATACTTGCCAATTACTTGCCGATAGGTGGGCACCGTTCGAAAAAAAATCTTTTCGATATTAAATTTGTTATGCTTCAACCGGGGATTGAATCCGCGACCTACAGATCAGAAGGACAACACACTAACCACTGAGCTAAGACATCAATTATTACTCCTTAAAAGTTGATTTTTTTCTAGGGCCCTCCGTGTGATTAATCATTTAGTAAATCTGATTATCAAAATAATAAAAAAAAAAATATTCACTCTTAGTTTTCTCTTTGTTTTTAGAAATTTATTTTGAAAGAAAAATTTGAAAAGAACTCATATTTCTAGCTCTGAAATTCCTTCCATTGTATTGGAAAGAATTTTATAAATATTTTGGACATTTTGTTCGAATAATTTTATTCTGATTAATCAATAGTCAATAATCAATAATCAAAATATCTACAAATTATTCGACAAATAAGATTTTCGATTAAACCAAAAATTTTCATTTTTAAATTTACAAATATTTAGAGTATTTTGTTCGGACAAGTTTATTCTGATTAATCGTATTTTGATTAATTGAAATAATAACTATTTTATTGCTCAAAAATTTGAATAATTGAATGATTGATAAGTCAGATTGTTGAATTAAACGATGACGATGACGATGACGAATTATTTTAATCATTATATTCGGCTCCTGTTTACATTATATATAGCTTCTATGACTTCATCAATAATTACAATTAGCCGTACTTAAAAAATAAATAATATTTATTTTAAAATTGTTACTGGTTCGATTACTGATTTCGCCGACTCAATATCAATTTGTGTAAAAGAACAAGAATAAGCATTAATTTTTTAAATGTTGCCAAGTTTTAGAATGTTTAGTATGTACACCATCGACACTCTATCGACTAAAATAAGTAGGTCCCTTCAACTACAAGCTAAATACGCAAAATAATATTGGAAGAAAAGCTCGTATAAGCTTTATTGCAACTTTAAATAACAACTTTTTTTTTTGCTTTGGTCTCAATTTTTTTAACAAATTATATATAGAAAATAAGGGGAAAAAGCGGCATACATACCCAACACATCTAATGAACTCTGATGATTCGCTACAATTATACATGCTTGATCCTTTTCTAAATGATCCTTGCCACGTAATTCCCATCGTAGTCCAATAATTGTTGATATTCGATGACAGAAGGTACTGGCTATACTGTTGGGGTTATTGTTATGGACATTATTATAATATGGAAAGAGAATAAAAGAAATAAACATATGTAAAATTTGTGATTTAAGATATCAGAAACTTATTATGTGTGATATGAATAAGCCTAATAAAGCACCAGACATGTCAATATCACACACCCTGTTAAAATGACATGATATTCCCTAATAATTCAGCGCATTGTATTGGTTGATACTCATCGCAGTCATTTTGCACATTTTCCGAGATATAAATAATACTTGTATATTAAGGATGTCATTTGTTTGTTAAGCACTACATCCATTTGGCAGATTCTTGGCTCTACTTCTAACATATATTCTATATCTCATACCAAATATATATATTTTTTAAAATATGGTACTTACTTAAGGTACTACAATATATATGTACATATAAAAATTACATTAAATTAAAACCTGATCCTGACTCCCATTAATTTTTCTTTGCAACATTTCTTCCGAACATACTTGTCTTCTTTCCCCTTCACTTAGGGAGATTCCCTTCCAAAATCTACGCTTTTATAACAGATCTAGCAATTATAAAAGTAGGTGATTCCATCTGCATTTGTTTGAGATTATCCAAATTTTAAGTTTTTCGCAATGTCAGGTTGTCAGCACACATTTGCATTGAAACTAAAAAATTGGACTAATGATGACATCATGACAGAATAAATTTTCCCGTACTGAATTGTGTATCTTTTTCTGGATTGAGGGAATAGGTGGAGTGTTAATATGGCATCACCGTTTTTTGCCAACTCCACCATAAAAAAAAACATTCTGTTTCTTTTCCCTTTCTCTCTCTCTTGTAATATATATTCTCTTTTCTATTTTTCCTTTACTGATACTCTGGTGGTGTTTTCGCAAGGTAACGTGTCTAACTGCCTCCACCGGGTGGGGCTAGCGCAATCCTTGTTAAACTCATCGCAAGTCAACTCACTGGCTGTCATGTAGTTTGATATGAGCGCTATGTGATGATACCTTTATTTTGTAATGAGGGGTAGTCATGTAGCTTGCTCTGTTTACTATGTGATGGCGCCCTTATTATTATTAATGGGGGCCCTCCACGTGGCGACTACCGGGTAACGTCCTCCTGGCACCCGCTGGGAGGCGGCTGAAGTGAGTGGCGAATATCTCTTCGGTTAGAGGTTGTGCGTTGGGTTTGGGACCCGCCACATAAAAAATCCCTCCAGTGAAGAAAACAGCAATGCTTCGGATAAGGACTACCGCTTTTGTTGATGACCCCCGCAAACGAAAAAGGACCATGATTTACGGATATGCACCTGGAATATCCGGTCCCTTTATAGGGAGGGTACCTCTATCCAGCTGGTTGATGTCCTCGAAAAATACAGAGCTGACATCACCGCTCTTCAGAAAATGCGATGAACGTGACAGGGCTGCTCCAAAAGAGCATCCTGTGATATTTACTACAGTTGCCATGTTGAGTCACGAATTCGGATGCGGATTTTTGGTCAGCAAGAGACTACGACATCTGGTCTCACATTTCACGCCTGTGAACGAACGGCTGGCCACAATCCGCATCAAGGCAAAATTCTTTAACATCAGCCTTATATGTGCCCACGCTCCGACGGATGAGAAGGACAATGTGACCAAGGAGAGCTTCTTTCAGCGCCTCGAAGAAGCTTATGACCGCTGCCCCCGCCACGATATCAAAATCGTGCTTGGCGACTTTAATGCCAGGGTGGGCAAGGAAGGTATCTTTAGTCCAACTGTCGGAAAGTTCAGCCTCCACCAGAACACCTCCGATAAGGGAATGAGGATGATCGACTTTGCCGTAGCACGAAACATGATAATTGGTGGTACCAGATTCCAGCATCTCGACATCCACAAAGCGACATGGCTGTCTCCAGAACAACAAACATGAAATCAAATTGATCATGTGGTGATTGATGGAAGGCATGCTTAAAGTGTGATGGACATGAAATCGATCCGTGGTGCCAACATCGACTCGGATCACTACCTTGTTGATGTTGTTGATACATATATCCCACTCCATGACTACTGCTGCCGAGGAGGTAATCGGTTACTACCGGCCTCTGAGGAATGAGTGGTATGATCAGGAGTGTCGCGACGCTACCGCAGAGAAAGACGCCGCCTACAGAAAAACCCAGCGTGCAGGCGCAACGCGAGCTGTTAAGGAGCGGCACAGAGAGAAAAGGAGTGCAGAGAGACGTCTTTTCAGGCGCAAGAAAAAAGAACAAGAAAGACGCGAGTGTGATGAGATAGAGATGTGTACCGACAAGAATGAGTCTCGAAAATTCTTCGAAAAGATCAAGCGCCTGAGTGGCGGTTTAAATCCCGGAGCCTCTTCTTGTCGTGATGGAAATGGGAATCTGGTTAGAAGCCGGGACACAGGATCGCCGACTGTTATAAAAGCAAAGAATGGGAATAAACCCAAGGAAACTACGGGGGGGCCAGGTAGGGCCAATAAACCGGGAACCCCAAAATTTAGCTAAAAGTAGGCCAGCTGAAATGAAAGTTGTTAGTCATGCGTCTTTCGAAATTGTTGACACACCCTCCATGTGAGATAGTAAGATGGTGGAAGTTGGTAGTCAAGCGTCCAGGGGGATTGTTGAACCATCTTTCTCGTCCAGTAATAACAAACATGGTTACTCTTTGGGAGTCTCTGATTTAGATGATGTGTTCATTGAGTTTCCGTGTGAGGAAGCAAAAAATGGAAAACTAATTTTACTTGTAGACTCTGGGGCAGATACCAGTTTAATAAAGTCATCAGTAATTAATGAATCTGTTAGCAAGAAGCAACATTTAAGGAAAAATCTTAGTGGTGCATTCGGAGGATTTGTCACCACATTAGGGTCAATAGCAGTCCAACACGTGAGGACTAAAGGTTCGGTTTTAGAACTACGCTTAATCTCTGAAGAGAGAGGGATCACTGCTGATGGTAGAGACAATTTATGGAACCGATCGGTTATAAATACCATGAAAAAGAAGCTGATTTTCTTCGGTGAAACAGAATTTGATGACTTTACTTCTCAAACCGTTGAACGAGGGTAATAGAATATTACACATCAGTGAGATTGTAGTACCTGGGAGAAATATGAAGGTAGTCCCCATTAAAATAAATACAAATTTCGAAACAATTATAGAGAGAAACAGAAAGTATCGCCTGGAATATATTTAGGTGAGACATTGGGCAGTGTGACGGACAACACAATATATGTCCCAATGCTCAATAAGAATATAGATTCATATATTGTAAATAATAAGCTTAAAATTAATATAATTAAATTTAATCATATAAATCACAAAGAATACGGCCTCGCTTATAAAATAAATAGCATTAAGGAGACTGATAGCCACAAAAGGGTTACTACAATATTAGAAACAATTAAGCTAGACGAAAACTTTAACATTGAGGAAAAGAGATCCATTGTCATAATTTAAGTCTTAAAATATTTTTGTTATTAAAGATTACCATTGGCAACCCAGAAATGGAAACCACAGTTTTGTACCTATTCTTTATTGAGTTTACGCTCCTTCATTTCTCTCTTATTTGAGTGATACTCTTAGAGTAAATGCTGATCGTTGATCGCTTATTCTCTCTGTACTTATTTCTTTCTATTGTAACACAATTATTTTACTTAGTTTGATTTAATTCGGTAATTTCCATTTGGCCTATTGAAGAATAAGGAAGGGGTACAAAACTGCGGTAAGTATAACTGTACTAATATTCTAATTTACATTCACTTTAACTTTAATTCATTATAGAATAAACTTACAAATTCGACACGTTTATAAAATAAATTAAATCGTGTTTGTTTGTAAAGGGTTTTCCATTAGGGACATAACAATTTTATCTATTAATAAAGCACAGAAATGTTTGAGATATTGAGTTCAAATTTGTTGTGGATATATTGCAAGCATTACATTTTATGAATGAAATTCGATTTCGGTCATATGACCACCATGAGCTCATTTACAGCGGTCGATTCTTTGGACCCAATTTTCCACCACTCTAGCACACATTTCGACCGGAACGTTGGCAATTTCGCGTTGGATGTTGTCTTTGAGCTCATCTAAAGTAGCTGGCTTGTTGGCATAGACCAGTGACTTGATAAAACCCCATAAAAATGCGATCTAACACCATTGAACAATGGTGTTAGATCGCATGAACGAGGCGGCTATTCGACCGGACCATTTCTCGAGATAACACGTTTACCGAATTTGCCTTGCAATAAATCGATTGTGACGTGTGCGGTGTGGTTAGTGGCATCGTCTTGTTGAAACCACATATCGCTGATGTCAAGTTCATCCAATTCTGGCCACAAATAATCTTCCAACATAGCACGATAGCGCTCTCTATTGACGGTAACATGACGGTCGTTTTCATCCACGAAAAAATACGGCCCAATCACACCTCCGGCATGAAAACCGCACCAAACAGTAACTTTTTCCGGGTGCAACGGTGTCTCAGAAGCACTTGTGGGTTTGTTGCTGACCAATAACGCATATTTTGCTGATTGACAAAGCCATTGAGCCAGAAATGAGCTTCATTGCTGAAGATGATTTTTCGCTTTTAAAGTTGCGACCACCGACTCAGAATGTGGGTAAAAATTTTTAATAATTTCCAAACGTTGCTAGTTCGTGACCTTTACCATAATGAAAATGTTGACTTTAACTAACGTTTTGACATTATCACTTGATTAAAAAAGTTTAAGGGTGCGTTCATATAAAAATACGAAATTGTTGTGTCCCTAATACTTACTTACTTACTTATGTGGCCATAACAACCGAATATCGATTTAGGCCGAAAATAACATGCTTCGCCAGCCATCTCTGTTCTTCGCTAGCTGGCGCCAGTTAGAAATTCCAAGTGCCGTCAGGTTCTCCAGTACTTGGTCTTTCCACCGGAGGTTTGGTCTTCCTCTTCTGCGTCGTCCTCCATCAGGTTCCGAATATAACACCTTCTTAGCTGGAGCGTGTTCTTCCATTCGCTCGACATGACCTAGCCAGCGCAGCCGCTGGATTTTGATGCGCTTTACTATGTCAATATCGGCATACAGCTCGTACAGCTCATGGTTGTACCTTATTCGGTACTCGCCACCAACGCAAATAGGTCCAAAGATCTTGCGTAGGACTTTTCTCTCGAAAACTCCAAGCATTCGCTCATCCGAGGTGGAAATTGTCCAGGCTTCAGCGCCATATGTTAGGACAGGCATGATGAGAGAGTTGTAGAGTGTAGTTTTCGTTTTTCGAGAGAGAGCTCGACTTCTCAATTGCTTATTCAGTCCAAAGTAACACCTGTTAGCAAGAGTTATCCTTCGCATGATCTCCAGGCTGACGTCATTACTGCTGTTAATGCTGGTTCCAAGATAGACAAAGTCCCTTACTACTTCAAAAGCGTAGTTGTCAACAGTGACGTGCTGTCCAAGACGCACGTATCATTTTCTCCATAATAAAATTGAAGAAGTCGCACGATAATGAATCACCTTGTCTGAAACCCCGTTCGGTACTAAACGGTGCGGAGAGGTCCTTCCCAATTTTCACTGCACAACAACAGGAGTTATGCAGTGTCATTCTACAAAGTCGAATGAGCTTTGCAGGAATACCGAACTCAGACATTGTTGCGTAGAGGTAATCCCTTATCGGACTGTCGAAAGCGGCTTTATAATCAACAAATAGGTGGTGTGTGTCGATCTGTTTTTCTTGGGTCTACTCCAGGATTTGGCGCAGTGTGAAAACGTGTGCGCACCTTAGCTGCAACAAGGTAATGATCCGAGTCGATGTTGGCACCACGGATCGATTTCACGTCCATCACACTGAAAAGTGCACGCATGTCTTCCGTCAATCACCACATGATCAATTTGGTTTCTTGTTCTTTGATCTAGAGACAACCATGTCGCTTTGTGGATGTCGAGATGCTGGAATCTGGTACCACCAATTACTATGTTTCGTGCTGCGGCGAAGTCGATCAGATTCATTACGTTATCGGAGGTGTTCTGGTGGAGGCTGAACTTTCCGATAGTTGGACCAATGATACCTTCCTTGCCCACCCTGGCATTAAAGTCGCCAAGTATGATTTTGATATCGTGGCGGAGACAGCGGTCATAAGCTTCTTCGAGGCGCTGAAAGAAGCTCTCCTAGGCCACATTGACCTTCTCATCCGTCGGAGCGTGGGTACATATAAGGCTGATGTTAAAGAATTTTGCCTTGATGCGGATTGTGGCCAGCCGTTCTTTCACAGGCGTGAAATGTGAGATCAGATGTCGTAGTCTCTTGCTGACCAAAAATCCGCATCCTAATTCGTGAATTCAGCATGGTAGTAAATATCAAAGGATGCTCTTTTGGAGCAGACCTGTCCCGTTCATCGCATTTCTTGGAGAGCGGTGATGTCAGCTCTGTATTTTTCGAGGACATCAACCAGTTGGATAGAGGCACCCTCCCTATAAAGGGACCGGACATTCCAGGTGCATATCCGTAAATCATGGTCCTTTTTTCGTTTGCGGGGGTCATCAACAAAGGGGGTAGTCCGTTTCCGAGGAATTTTTACATTATTCACTGGGCAGGTTTTTTATGTGGCGGGTCCCAAACCAAACGCACAACCTCTAACCGAGGAGATTTTCGCCACTCATTTCAGCCGCTTCCCAGCGGGTGTCAGGAGGACGTTGCCCGGTGGTCACCACAAGGAGGGCTCCAATAATTAAAAATGAAGACGCCATCACATAGTAAGCAGAGCAAGCTACATGACTACCCCTCATTAACAAATAAAGTTATCATCACATAGTGCTCAGATCAAACTACATGACAGCCAGTGAGTTGACTTGCGATGAGTTCAACAAGGATTGCGCTAGCCCCACCCGGTGGAGGCTGTTAAACACGTTACCTTGTGAAAACACCACCAGACCAGTTATGTCCCTAATGGAAAACCCTTTATGTTAAACGCAAACCCCTCCACTAGTCGCGCCCTTATTCGCAGTTTTGCGAATCTGTATTTGCAGTTGGCGAATATTAGTTCGCATCTTTGGCGAATTCTAATTCGCAGTATTTGTAAATAAATTTAAATGGAAAGCCAGGACGCATCATCAGTGGAGCTACGACGCAGCCCTCGTTTGCATCCAGAAGAGAGGATGACAGCTGTAGCGGGTTCAGCTGAAAGACAATAAAATGTCACTGCTACTTCCAGCGCAGCCACCGTCATTGCCGCTGTCACCATAAGCACAGCTGACATCACAACCACTTCCACTGTCATAGCCGCCGTTAATCAGATACCTACGCCAGTATCGACAGCACCAGTGGGTACAGTGTTAGAGATGTAGCGACAAATTGCCATGGTTCAGGGGCAGCTGAGTGAGGTTCAGGTAAAGCTAATTGATAAAAATCGCCATTGCCAATGGCTCGAAACGGAGCTACATAGTTTAGCACCTTCCGCTACTGCCACCCAAATTTTCGCGATTACAACGCCCATCCTCTCATCGCCTTTAGTACCACCGGCATATAACCTAATAAATTCGACAGGCGTTTCTTATGTGGTAAACTCGACCGTTACCTCAACAACAAATACATTCGTGAACAGTTACCCAGATGCGATTGCGAATGGTAACGTACATGCTGCGACTTCGGGGTCCAAAACGCTTCCTTGAGGAACGCCAGCGTGAATATCCAATGGATTTGTTGTGTAATCCTTGTGATGTACGAGAAATTGTCTTTTCGTGAGGTAGCTACTAAGCGATAAGGAGACATTTGCAGGCAGTAATAGTTTGATTTTGTAAATAAGGCCATCGTGCCATACTTTATCGAAAGCTTGAGTGATATCAAGAAAGACAGCTGAGCAATACTTTTTTTCTTCAAAAGTGTTCCTTATCAGAGTTACAATGCGGTGGACTTGTTCTATTGTGCCGTGCTGTTTTCTAAATCCAAACTGATGTTGAGGAATCAGTTGGTTGAGATTAATAAATGGAGTTATATTCATGACAAGTAGCTTTTCGAATACTTTAGAGAGTAGAGGCAGGAGGCTGATAGGTCTGTACGATACAACTTTTGTAGGGTCTTTTCCTGGTTTTGCTATCATAATAATTTTTGAAGTTTTCCAGCATTTGGGATAGTGTTTAATACGAAGGATAGCATTGAAAATGTGCATGAGATGAATTACTGAAGCCGGAGGTAGCTCTTTTATCATTTTACCGGTAATTTTATCTGAACCAGGTGATTTTTTTGGGTTTAAATCTTTATAAATTGCTTTGAATATGTCCTTTTTTTAATTTTGAGCGTTATTGAGCAAGGTTGAGAAGTTAATTTTGGTAATGAGGACTGTGAAGAGGGTGGATTGGGTGTAAACACACTTTTTAGGTGGTCTGCAAAAGCCAAACCCTTCTCACAGTTGCTTCTAGCCCAATTACCGTCACTCAAACGGATGGGGGAATCAGTGAGAATTGGCCAATTTGAGTTTTTTGCTGATTTCCACAAAGAGTAGTCTGACGCTTCACCAGGTGTTAATTTCGCTATGTGCTCTTCTAACTCTTTGTTGTTTTTATTTTTTAAGGCTTGCTTTAACTTTCGAGTGCAGTGCTGTAGCTGTGTTTTCAGATTCGGTGATCTGAATTCTTGCCATTGTCTTCGGAGTCTTCTTTTCTGTCTTACTAGCAATTCAATGTCGGCTGGTGTATATGGGCTATAGTTTGATTGCTTGCATACCTTTGTGCAGGTGGCTGAGCTGAGAGCTAATGAGAGCAGCTGGTTGAATTTTTCGAGTGCTGAGTCTACATCGTGTCCATTTCTTAATACAGTACTCAGAGGAAGATGGGAATTTATATATTTCTTGAATTTTAACCAGTCTATTTTCTTTCTAACGCAATTGCCTTGGGGGCTTGGTGATTTTATAGGTATTGTGGGTGAGTGGTCAGATGATAGATCATAATTACACTCTGTGGATATATTTTCCATCTGCAAACCTTTGGCGTCTCCAAAGTCTATGAGATCGGGTATTTTCCTCTTGTCCGTCGGCCAATATGTCGGTTGACCATTTGAAATAACATCGTAGCCGCGGTTAGTGATGATTGAACATAGTCTTCTGACTTTTGGAGTTATTAGGCGGGAGCCCCAGTGAGTGTGTTTGGCGTTGAAATCGCCAGCAACCAAGAATTTGCTACCAAGAGTTGAGAAAAAGTCTTTATATTGCTGTTCGGTAATACTGTATCTTGGGGGACAGTATATCGCAGATATTACTAGCTTAGAGATGTATTCTTCCAGACATATAGATGTTGCTTGCAAGTAGACGCTACTGAAATCTTCGAGAACATGATGTTTTATTCTGATTTTTATCAATATGGCAGTTCCTCCGCGTGCCTTACCATGCGGATGATTTGTGGTGTATAGTTTGTAATATGGTATTTGGTAACAATTTTTGTCAGTGAAATGGGTCTCAGATATCATCATTATGTCGATCTGGCTGGATTCAAGGAATTGAATTAGCTCCAAACGGTGCTGGCTTAAGCCGTTGGCGTTCCAGTGGCATTTTTTGAGACAACTCATGGTCTGGATAGCAATGTTTGGAGTAGCATCGATTGGTTTTTCATCATTTCTTGCATCATTGTTTGCATTGAGTTCATGAATTGGTTCATATTCTGAATTAATGTTTGAAGCAAATGTTGAATCAATATTTTGTCTCTTACTTGAGTTGGCTATCTGTGTTTGCTCAACTGGTTTTAGAGGTTGATTGCTAGCGGAGAAATTTAGCTTTAGGGTTGTATATACTGGGCAACCTCTATAATTTGCGGTGTGGTTACCTCCACAATTGCTGCATTTTTTCATGCTAGCATCGCCTTTAGATTTTGGGCATATGTTTGATTTATGGAGATCTCCACAAATCACACAAACAGCTGGCAGGGTACAATATGTCTTAGTATGTCCATATTCTTGGCAGTTACTGCACTGAGGAGGTCCAGTTCTCTTGTGGGGTTCTTCGATTGTGATTTTACGATGCAATAAATATCAAATTTTATATATGGGGTGTACTTCACCTTTTTTTAGGGGTTTTGTTTCAGGCTGAAGCTCAATACGATATAACGGTTGAGGTATATTGCTCTTGTTGAGAATGTTGAATACTGTTTTGGCTTGAAACCCTTCTTCCTGAAGGGCAAGTTTGATTTCGTTAATGTCAACGTTGGGTTCGACGCCTTTGAGTACAACGATTAAGCCCTTACTACTTTTTAGCTGATATGTGTATTAATTCTTTTTTACAGCATCAAATTCCGCAATTACCTTGCGATAATGAGTTTCGCTGTAGATTTGCACTTTCGTTTCCTCAATTTGGCTTTTGCGAATAGGAACAACGTGGAAATTCTTTGGTCCTATAAGACTTGTAATTCTAGAAATCAACTTATCTGAGTTGCGTTCTCTTAAGAAAATGGGTGGGGGTTTGAAATTTTTCTTGGAGATAATATTTTCGTCACTTTCATCACCTGAAAGCAGAGCGTATCTATTTTCCGTACTAATAGGGGCAGTGTTCTGCTTTTGAATTTTTGTTGAATTCATTTGTTTTGAATTTTGTGGACTTCTTTTTCGCTTTACTACAGTAATGTAGCGATCAATTCCAGTTTGAACAGCAACTGGTTCTGTAGTAGTCATCGCAATAGTTGCTTTTACTACTGAGTCATGCACTTCAGTAGAAAGGCCGTTATTTGTTTGCTTTGATGTTGTAGCTGTTGGTGTTACAGCAGGAGAAGCGCATTGTACACTCCACGGTATAGAGGGAGATAGTATATCACTAGAGAACAAATTATTTTTTTGTCTGTATTTATTGTTGTTGCAAATTTTGATGTAGTGTTAGAGAAAGGAATATGTGCAGGTAAAAGATTTGCACTGTTATTTTCACTTGTGCAGTGTGTATCAACTGATTTTTTTGATAATGCCCTTATCGGTGGGGTTTGCGCGGGCGATTGCCGTTGCCGGAGAGGAGAGCGCTCTCACTCATATTACAAACAAAATGTTTGCAAACGATATTATTATTATTATATTATTTCTTTGATTTTATTGTTCTTTTTGCTTATTTGTATAAGCAATAAAGAACCACAGAAATTACTCCTTGAGTTTTCTTAGCGTCTATTCGCAATATATTTAATTTTTTTTTACCGAAATCAATCACTTTTCCGACTCTATCAAAGGAGAGATGCGAAACACGTCCACTCTTATTGGTGACTTTACATCTGAAATTCTATTTCTTAAATTTGACTTATGAAGTTTCATTTTTGAAAAAAAATTGTTCGCAAGTTCATGTGCTTCCAAACTCTTCGAGCAATTGTTCGGCGCGATAAGCATATTTGACTGTATTTGTAGATTTGTTCTTTTGACAAAGTATCAAAAGCTTCCAAAATACAGGCTTTTATAAATTCTCCGTCAAAAAATGAATGATTACCCGCAACCATTTTGTGAACAATAGCATAGCTAACACGATTTGCACTAAGCTTGTCAACAACAATCTATTTAAGAGAAGGGCAAAAAATAATAAATATAATACGATTTTTCAAACCTCATCATTAACGAACAAATCTCTGCAGCACTGCTGCCTGAAGATCTTAGGTTTTGAAAAATTGCAAATCTTGCTTCGCCACAATACTAGTCATATTCTTTATGAAACTTTTGATAATGTCTTTTTATATTAAACGCTTTACAAATTATATTTTTTTGCAAAACAGACACTGAGAATCACCTCCACTATGCTGACACAAATATTTAACACTCTACTCACAATTGAAACTTCCGGACTTTCTTTTTAGAACGTTTTCACGTGTTTCACACTCCGACGACATTGTTACAATATGTTAAAATGTACAATTTTTAAAAAATAATGAAATAAGAATTTTACCGTACGGAAGACATTTTTTGAACACTGTACTAAAATTTCCTTGCACACTTTTCATCTCTGAATATAGCTTGTTAGCACCGTTATCAAGCTATGTAGTAGAGCTGCCATCGTTCTTATGAATTGCAATAATTTATTCTAATTATTATAAAATTTTGCTATGTGTTTTACTGAATCGTTACAGTAATTAAGATCTTGCAAAATTTTTCATTTAATTCCTTAGTAATTTTTGATATCTAAGGAATTATAGTAGGTATACATACTGCGTATAGACATTCAAGTGTATATATCTTATATATATTTCTATACATTATGTATATGTTTCGAGAAGAAGCTGATTTGCACCACCTATTAGCAAAAATGAAAATTAAAAACTCTTAAAAAAGTTTGTCAAATTAATTGGTTCGTGGTCGCAGTAGAAGTGAAGTTAACAGTTGTACAATATTAAAGTTAGGCTATGCTTATGATCATATGTACATAAGAATGAGATAATGAAAGAAATAGATAAAATTTTAGTCAACTGCAATGAGAGAGTTTACAGTTGCATGTATGATCACTAGATTCAGAGAGAATAAGAGAATTAAAGTTTCGTATATGATCTCGAGATTTAGTACATTCCAATAGAAAATGATAGTTTATTATATGATCATGAAAGTTAGCTCTGCGAGTCCCGAAATAGAAATAGTGCTGCGAGTTCCGATATAGAATTAGTGCTGCTGCGAACATCCTCCCCACGTTGAAAGGTGTAGGCTCAATAGGAAGCACAGCAATTTTTCCCACAGCTCGCTTAACAAGTCCATTGGCAATGCGAATAATTGCAACACGAGCCACGCCATCGGAGCCATAAATTAAGGTCTCCACACGCCCTAGTCGCCATTTTAGTGATGGTGGGTTTTCGTCTTTTAAAATGACCATATTTCCAGCTTGAATACTACCATTTGATTTTTGCCACTTGACTCGCTCTTGTAGAAGTGAGAGGTATGAGCTGCTCCACTTTTTCCAAAACACTTGCTGCATATGACAAATGCGCTGCCATCGGTTTAAACGACTGATATCGAGACTGGTGACGTCTGGTTCAACAAAAGATGTAAATGGCGCACCTATGAGGAAATAAGCAGGTGTCAGCACGTCCAAATCATCTGGATTCTCTGAAATTGGACAAAGTGGGCGAGAATTAATTATCGCTCCGATTTGACACACAAGAGGGCAAAGCTCTTCAAATGTTAGAATTGGGAGGCCAACGATACGTAGAAAGTAAAATTTCGCTGACTTAACCGCTGCCTCCCATAATCCACCAAAGTATGGTGAACGAGGCGGAATGAATTTCCATGCGATGCCTTCTGAGATGCATTGATTGGTGATTTCAGTGTTATGAGAATTGCTTAAAAGTAATTACCTTAAATCTTGCATCTCGTTTTTAGCTCCGACAAAGTTCGTTGCATTATCAGACCAAATGGTGTGTGGCTTGCTTCTTGTGCAAATAAAGCGTTTTAGAGCTGCTAAAAATGATGATGTGGAAAGGTCTTGAACAAGTTCCAGATGACAAGCCTTCGTGCTGAAGCAAACGAAAATGCATATGTAGCATTTGATAGGTGGCGTAGTCCGAACTTCTGACTTATAGTAGAATGGCCCGCAATAGTCAATACCAGTGGTGAAAAAGGCTCTGTTTGCTTGTACTCTGTCGGATGGTAGGCTACCCATAATATGTTCGTAGATTTTTGGTCTCAAACGAAAACATCGAATGCATTTGTTTATGACACTAGCAACAGTCTTTCGACCACCAATTGGCCAATATTGCTGTCGAATCGACGCTAGTACGCTCTGTGGTCCTGCGTGTAGATATTTACGATGAAAGTAGTCAATTATTGCGTTAGTGACTGGATGATGCTTTGGCAATAGAGGTGGATGTTTTGCTTCAAAGTCCAATAATAAGTTTTGCAAGCGCCCTCCAACGCGAAGAAGACCGAATGAGTCGACAAATGGATTTAATGAGCGTAGTTTGCTTGACGAGTTAAGTTTCTTATCAAACCGTAGTGCTTTGAGCTCAGCTGCAAAATGAACTTGTTGAATATGACGAATTAGTAAGTGTGTACCCATTTTGATGTTCACTGGAGTCAGCGATTGGCTATCAACGTGAGTACTGTGTGGTTGGCAAAAATGGTAAACGTATGCAAAGATGCGCTGCAACTTGTGAAAGGAGTTGTGGTACTTGCAATCGAGCGTTGTGTCGCGTAGTTGAGAAGTAACTAAAACCTTCCGTCGCCGTTCGGGTAAATCAGTTAAAAAATCGATGCTATTCGGCCAATCTGAGTGCTCTTTTGATAAAAAAGGTGGACCATTGTTCCACAGTTTAGAATTTAGTAGTTCATTCGGAGTGCATCCCCTCGAAAGGATGTCGGCCGGGTTCAAAGAAGTAGGCACATGATGCCAAGTCATACCTTGAGTTAGCGTTTGAATCTGGCTCACTCTATTTGATACAAAAATGTTGAAATTTGATGGTTGCTCGCGAAGCCAAGATAAAGTGGCCATTGAGTCTGATCAGCAGTGAACGGTGTGAGGATGTGGAAAATCTTGCGATATGGATGCTACCAATTCCGCAAGCAATAACGCTGCAGACAATTCCAATTTAGGTATAGTTAAACTCTTCAGAGGCGAGACTCTCGACTTTGCATAAAGTAAGCATGATTTTAAGAAAACATCACACTCCGAACGAATGTAGACGCATGCACCAAACGCTGCCAAAACTTGCGTCGCAGAAAGCATGAATCTCCCAACTGGAATGAGGTGTCAATACAAAGCGAGGAAATTTAAAACTGCTCACTACACTATACTGAGCACAAATGTCAATCCAGCTAGCTAGCAACGACTGAGGCAAACTTTCGTCTTACTGCAGTTTTTCCTTCCAAAGGGTTTGTAGGTGAATTTTTCCTTCGAAATGACTGGCGAAACAAGTCCAAGCGGATCATAAAATTTAACAATATGTGAAAGTATCGTACGCTTTGTTGCTCGAGTGTTATGTGCGATAGGCAAAAAAGAGAATAAGAAATTATCAGTGTTAGGGTCCCAGACGAGGCCAAGAGTCTTCGTTACATAAGTTCCATCATGGAATTTGAGCATACTCTCACGTTCTGAGTCAACAATGCCTTGAAGCGTACTAGCCTCGTTTGAGCACCACTTACGAATGTTGAATCCTCCACGCTGAAGTAAACCTTTAACCTGACGTCTGACCTCAACCACTTCCTCTATAGTATCTCCGCCTGAAATGAGATCGGCAACATAAAAATCTCTTCTCACGATTTTTGCGCCTATTGGAAATGACTCTTCTTCATCGTACGAAAGTTGATGCATAGCACGAATTGCCAAAAAGGCAGCAGATTTCGTACCATATGTTACAGTGTCTAACTTGTATACCTTTATCTCATCGAGTGGATGCTCACGCCATAATATACATTGAAGATATTCATCTGGAGATGTCACACGTACACATCGGTACATTTTACATATGTCTCCGCAAAGAGCGAATTTACGAAAGCGAAATTGTAAAAGAGTTTTGAACAGTTTTGGCTGAATAGTTGGGCCCGCTAAGAAAACGTCATTTAGCGAGTAGCCCGTTGTTGTTTTTGCGGAGCCATCGAATACGACGCGAAGCTTCGTTGTTGTGCTGTCAAGCTTTTGCACGCAGTGGTGTGGTAGAGAATAAGTTGTTGTTGTGGCTTGTGGCTCATTCATAAAGGAAATATATTGAGTTTTCAAGTCACGATTATTTTCCAATTTTCACTCTAAGTTTTTAAATCTTCGAAGAGCATGATTATGTGAGTCGCCAAGAGCGCTCAAGTTTTTTTTGCAGGCAAACGTACCGAATACTCTCCCGAAGCTAAACGAGTGAAATTTTCTTTGAAATGCTGCTCACCAATCGTCTTCTTAAGAAGATGGAGGAGTAGAGTCGAAACAATTCTCTATTTCCCAAAATCTTTTAACAATATCGTTCAACGAATTGTTGTTCTTCAGATACGTTTTGGTTGCAAGCTGCGAGAGACGATGACTGTTTGGTGGTGTATGAAACACCTCCAGACACAACCCAACCCAGTCGAGTTTTTTGAAATATTGGCAAATTACTAGCAATGCGAATTTGGCCAGCACACATCAAATCAAAAAATAAACCTGCGCTAATAAGCAAGTCAATGCGCTGTGGTTTGAAGAATAGTGGATCTGCTAGAGTAATATTTGATGGTATCTTCCATTCCACAGTATGGTTGAAGTTAGTTTGATAATCTGTTATGCTGGGTGTGACCACAGCAGCGAACGAAGTGTTGTAGCCTTTATCTTGCGATTGTGCGAAAACGTCAATCTCTTTGTCGGCAACGGAGTTGGATTCGCCGATACCGGAGATCAGAAATGTTGATTTTTTGAATGCAAGTTGCAACAGATTTGCCAAGCGAGTAGTTACGAAATTTATTTGAGATGCTGAGTCGAGAATAGCGCGGCATGGAACGAAGTTGCCTGAACGATTTTTTACTAAAATCATTGCTGTAGCTAGCAATACATTACTGCTGCCGATAGATTTCGAAGTTTGAGAGATTGAACTTGAAGTTAGCGATGAAATGAGTGTTTATTGTGACGAGGTTGAAGCTTCAATTTCTTGTGAATTTGAAGACGACGAAAGCGGGTTCATGTGAAGAAGAGAGTTATGTTTGGCTGAGCAATGACGACAATGCCCAGACTTACATCGTTGCAGACTATGGCCTTTGCGTAGGCAATTTAAACAAAGTTGAAGCCGCTTAGCTTCCTTTTAGCGCAAATTCGGCGATAAATTTATGAATTTTATACAATTATTTACATAATGGTCTTTCGAATCGCAGAATACGCAAAAGCTAGAGGAACTTGAAGATGCTACCAAAACGTTTCTAATGCCTTTATTGGTATTCGAATTTTTGTCCACCTGGTAGCTAGTTGTTTGCGTTACCTTGGCACTATCCAAATTTTCCATCATGCGGCACCGCTTCGCCAAAAACGAGGACATTGAATTCAAAGTTGGCAATATCTGTACTGGCAAGTCCTCTTCCCATTTCTCCTGTGTCTTCTGATCGAACTTTCTGGTGGCAAGATGTATTAGTAACCCATCTAAAATTTGTTCAGGTGTTGCCAAGGTGTAAAGTGCACGAAGATGTGAATTGAACTTGTCGCTCAATTCTCGCAAGCCACTAGCAGAACTTCTATCAACAGTTTTAACCGTAGATCGAGCTTTAAAAAAACTTCATAATTCTAGCTATGTATCATTTTTGATACATACCCGTAGTTACTAGAGTTCACAGAAATAATTGATTTATTGAAGCATCGTGGTTAAAAATTTTAATGTATTTTGTTTTATTGATGCATTTTATGCAAATATTTTTTTGATGTTTACAAGTTTAAGTGTAATTTAAGCAATCTATGCAAATATTTTTGGCATGTTTTTCCTTACAGATTGGTTTTTTACACAAGAAGCAGAATAGGGATGTCCACTTATTTTTGTTTTCTCCAGAATGGAAGCATTTTAGACATCTTGCGCGGTTCTTTTTCGGCGACTCACCAACTTTCTGTTTTTTTGATGGACCAGCTACATTGTCATTAAGATCGGCGACATTATGGGCTGAGAGCTTCGAGAGCAACGGCACGGATAGTTCGTCTCTTGGACGTTTTTTACGTTTTTCCATATATGGTGATGCCAACGAAATTGCCGACTCATGCAGGAAACATTTACGTTTTGTGTGTTTTTGGGTCTGCTTCCAATTGGGATCGATTTCGTTGTATATAATGTATGCATTCAAAGCAGAAATATCGATTATGTTGGAAAATACCGCCATAGTCCAACGATTATTTTTACGTTTGCAACTGTAGCAACTTAGCATTTTGTCAACCGTATCAACGCCTCCTTTCGTCGAGTTATAAAAAGAGATTATTTCGGGCAACTTTTTCGAATCGTTCCCAATATTAGGTGTGTGATGCATTGTGCTCATGACGACTGTACATTTTTTCTTGTGACTGATATATGAGACAAGAGTAGTATCAGGAGTAAAGGCGAAAGTTGATTGATATAGTGGAATCTTCTTGTAATCCAATAACTTTGGGGGAATTGATCTTTTATTTTTGCGCATGGTTCCAACCATGGTCATATTTTTTGCAGCAGTTTTTGGCCGAGACTGTGTGATGAAAAAAAGTTGTCCATAGTGACATTATGTCCTTTTAATCCGTCAACTAAATCAAGAACAACTCGCTCTCCTTGATTCCGCTCAGAATTTCCTGATACGCCTTTTCCCAAGTATGGCTGTATTTTCCACACATAGCACGTACTAGAATCAACAAGTAGCCAAAATTTCAAGCCATATCTCTCAGGTTTTGATGGAATGTACTGACGAAATTTGCAACGGCCATGAAATCCTAGCAATTGTTCATCTACAGTAACAGAATCATGAGGATTGTAGAAGGTAGGAAGGCCTGAACGCCACTTTTCCCAGATGTTTCTAATAGGAGCAAACTTGTCATCACTTCTTTGGGAACGTCGGGTGAGCACATCATCAAATCTAATAATTTTGTGAACATATAGAAATGTTCTTTCAGACATGATTGACCGAAAAATTGGTCTTCCACAATATTCATCAAACAAATCATGCAAAGTTTCATTTTTTGATCTGACAAAAATACAAATGTATATTTCACTTACAACACTTATCAGTTGTTATACTTACTTGTACACACCGGCCAGTAATAATACTGCCAAGTATGCATGAAATAATTCCTCATAAATTTCAATATGATTGGTACCATGCAAATGCTTTCCATACTTGTTAGAGTTATCAATTATAATTTTTGATAGTGACGGTGGAAAAAGGAGTAGGAATGAATCCCGAATGTGGTTTATCCGGCTTGATGCAAATCTTGTTACACCTAAAAAGAGTAATTTTCATTTTTGAACACTTCAATGGAAAATTTCTGGCAACCTAGTCGTGAATTGATGATATTTTCTCTAGTAAGCCGACCAGTCGTGTAAGGCTCTCTACGCCAAGTAGTGCCATCTTTTGCAACAAACAAAGGATCAACATGTGAGTTACTCCAAATACTGTCATCAGGTACAGATATATAACTTTCAGACGAGCTCCTTTCTATTTCAGTTTCAGGCTCGGAAGCGTCTTCGTCCTCTTCACTCTCATCCACAACCTCATTCACTAGCTCTTCTAAGGTCAAATACCGTGGATGCGACATTATTTCAAATACTCAGAATTATAATAAAAACACTTCGTCAGACAATGGCAAGTAAAAACTTTCACGAATATCAACAAACACGTTACGAATGATATACACCACTGCACAGAAACACTTGAAATGCCATATGTATCAAAAATGATACATAGCTAGAATTATGAAGTTTTTTAATTTCTCAAGGCCTACTTGTATGAAATTTTCAAAATATGGCTTAAAATAACGGCATTAGCAAAATAAACAAAGTCAGAAAGCATGGCATATGTATCTTTTTTTAGAAAAAAGTTATGTGGATTCAAAAAATGAAATGTATCACTTTTGATACAAAGCTCGATTAACGGTTAAGGCCGAAAATCGCCTTAACGTGTGCCTGAAAAACAAGTAATTTATTATCAAATCGATTATTTAGTAGAGCTACGGCTTTATCATAATTCTCATCAACAGGCTCAAGTGAGCAAATGGTTTCTAGCGCGTCCCCTTGCAAACTAGCTCGCAGATGTTAAAGTTTTTCTACTTTGCTCAATTCTAGGTCCTTGTCAATAACACTGCTGAACATGGCGAAGAAATTAGGCCAATCGATGTATGCTCCACTGAATTTCGGTATTTTCAACTCGGGAAGCCGAGATTTTCGTAACGATGAAAATAATGTGGACGGTGATTCATCCAATGCGCAATGCCTAGCGGTGGATGAGTGCCTTACGTTTGTCCTTCGATGTAAATTGAGTTCGCGTGACAGCTTTGCCTTAACTTCTAGGTACATGTCGAAAAATTCTCCTCGGCCTGTTCCATCCAGTTCGCGTGGATCAGCTTCTTCGAGAAACGACTGCACGCGGTCAAAGCTATCGTGCATGCTCTCAACATACTCCACGTGGACAGAAAGTTCGGCTTCATCGAGCTCACCAAGACGCTGCACCGACAAAGTTTTATTTAGTGCCATTAGTTGATGTTTAATCGATGCACTTATCCTTTTGTTAAATGAAATTGAATCTGAGCTGTTAATCGTTACATCTGCTGATGTGACGTTCTTGGCTTTTTTTTTCTATTTGTTGCCTTTTGGCATGTTGGCTTTGCAAATAAATATGTGCCGTACGATACGTAAGTAAATAGGAGTAACGGTATTATCACCAGTTACCTCTGTTATGTTCTTATATGTTGCCGCAACAAAATTGATTTATTTTAAGTTTTATTAACTTCGAATTTGCGAAAAATGAAACGAACATGTGGTTTAGTTAAAACTCAAATAGTTATAACGCGAAATGACTTCTAACCCGATCACGTCGGGGTCACCAAATGTTTCGAGGAGGAGCTGATTTGCACCAACTATTAGCAAAAATGAAAATTAAAAACTCTTAAAAAAGTTTGTCAACTTTATTGGTTCGTGGTCGCAGTAGAAGTGAAGTTAACAGTTGTACAATATTAAAGTTAGGCTATGCTTATGATCATATGTACATAAGAATGAGATAATGAAAGAAATAGATAAAATTTTAGTCAACTGCAATGAGAGAGTTTACAGTTGCATGTATGATCAGTAGATTCAGAGAGAATAAGAGAATTAAAGTTGATCTCGAGATTTAGTACATTCCAATAGAAAATGATAGTTTATTATATGATCATGAAAGTTAGCTCTGCGAGTCCCGAAATAGAAATAGTGCTGCGACTTCCGATATAGAATTAGTGCTGCTGCGAATAGTATATTTGCTTATATATTCACGCATATGTATGTATACATAATAATATATCCGTATATAATTCCATATATAATAATCATAACACATTCCAAATTTATTATTGCTGAAATAATATAAAACTTTATTTGAACTGAAACGAATTTGACTGCTTTTAATAATTGTGATATTATGCCGCATACAAGGTTCTATCGAGCGTACTGTGTGAAAGGTTGAAGCCTAAGCTCAGCAACCTGATTGGACCTTATCAGTGTGGCTTCAGACCTGGTAAATCCACCATCGACCAGATTTTCACACTGCGCCAAATCCTGGAGAAGACCCAAGAAAAACAGATCGACACACACCACCTATTTGTTGATTATAAAGCCGCTTTCGACAGTCCGGTAAGGGATTACCTCTACGCAACAATGTCTGAGTTCGGTATTCCTGCAAAGCTCATTCGACTTTGTAGAATGACACTGCATAACTCCCGTTGTGCAGTGAAAATTGGGAAGGACCTCTCCGCACCGTTTATTACCGAACGGGGTTTCAGACAAGGTGATTCGTTATCGTGCGACTTCTTCAATCTTATTATGGAGAAAATAATACGAGCTGCTGATCTACGACATAATGGCACTATCTTCAACAAAAGTGTCATGCTGTTAGCATATGCCGACGATATTGACATAATCGGCATGAACACGCGAGCAGTCAGTGCAGCATTCTCAGAGTTGGAAAGAGAGTCGCGTCGGATGGGTCTCACGGTGAACGAGGGCAAGACGAAGTATCTACTGTCAACAAACAAAGAGTCCCGGCGTCTTGGACAGCACGTCACTGTTGACAATTACGCTTTTGAAGTAGTAAGGGGCTTTGTCTATCTTGAAACCAGCATTAACAGCAGTAATGACGTCAGCTTGGAGATCATGCGTAGGATAACTCTTGCTAACAGGTGTTACTTTGGGCTGAGTAAGCAATTGAAAAGTCGAGCCCTCTCTCGAAGAACGAAAACTACACTCTACAAGTCTCTCATCATGCCTGTCCTAACATATGGCGCTGAAGCCTGGACAATCTCCATCTCGGATGAGCGAATGCTTGGAGTTTTCGAGAGAAAAGTCCTACGCAAGATCTTTGGACCTATTTGCGTTGGTGGCGAGTACCGAATAAGGTACAACCATGAGCTGTACGAGCTATATGCCGATATTGACATAGTAAAGCGCATCAAAATCCAGCGGCTACGCTGGCTAGGTCATGTCGAGCGAATGGAAGAACACGCTCCAGCTAAGAAGGTGTTATATTCGGAACCCGCTGGAGGACGGCGCAGAAGAGGAAGACCAAACCTCCGGTGGAAAGACCAAGTACTGGAGAACCTGACGGCGCTTGGAATTTCTAACTGGCGCCAGCTAGCGAAGAACAGAGAAGGCTGGCGAAGCATGTTATTTTCGGCCTAAATCGATATTCGGTTGTTATGGCCACATAAGTAAGTAAGTAAGATATTATGCCGTGTAAAATAAAATATTTGCGATGCGGCAACTCTGAGGCAAGAGTTTCGTTATCAAACGATTGTATAAAAAATGTGTAATACTACTATTGCTCCTACTACTACTACTTTTACAATATAAAAGACATTTAAATAAACATAAACATTTTATAGTTTGCAAGAAAAGTCCGATTTACATGTAGTATAATAAGTGCAAACAAAAAATGTGCAACATTGATAGTAGTTACTACGCTTAGTAAGTTTTGCATAATTTCTGCCGAAAATTGTATTACTTTCTTTCGATACTACGGCAACACTGTTTGAGAATTATTGTTCTTGCTTGAGAGATGGTTTGTTTCTTTTCTGATCTTTAGTGTTTCTTTTAATTATCCCCGTTACCTGTTATAATAGCAATAACATATAAATTCAAATGTAATGTAAAATATTATAATATAAAAAAAAAACACTTAAAATAAAATAGAACAAATACACAACTGCCATTTACAGAACTTAATTAACATTATCAAGACAAAACGTTAAAAAAGGGTGTAAATACCGCAAAAAGCAAAAAAAGAGAAATAGAATGGAATGGCGCGTTTAAATTGAAAATACTCCGGTCAGCTACAGTGAAGTGCATACCAACAGCAAAGCATCACCACCAGACAAGGCATAGCCATCGATCGCCCACCGGCAACACTCGCCTCATACTCATTTTATGGTCCTTCGAGCCGGATAGGCTCGCACCGATTGGTAAGACCTTGCCATTAAGGTACAGCATCAGTGACCGTGAATTATTTCCAATGTTTCAAAGTGGCGTACTAGTTGGCTACCCATTGGGGTATACGAATCAGACTATTATATTAATCTTCACACGTATCACGTGAACGTCACCAAACGAAATTGCCCGATGTGTCAGAAGTCACACCCTTTGCGCACCTGCCCAGATTTTTTGAAACTTTTAGTGAGTTAACGCTATAACGCCGTGAAGAGATACAATTTATGTATAAATTGCTTCGCAAACTCTCACTATTACAGCTTTTGCAAAGGTCTTTACACATGCTCCGCATGTAATAAAAGATATCACTCCTTACTGCATAGACTGGAAAACCAATCCAGTCCCTGTGGGGAACAACTTCCGTCAACATCAACTGCGGCTGCAGAACTCTCGCGACAATCATTCACCTCTCAGCTGCAAACAGTTTCAGGAGACCACAATCATCCACCGAGAGATGGTTCCGTGTTACTCGGAACGGCTTTAGTGCACATCAGACACGAGAATATTTCAACATTCGAACTGAGATCACAGGTCTGAACAAGGTGGTTACGGCACACTCGTCGAAGATGTGTTCTTTGGAGATCTGCTCGCCAATAAACGCTGCATTCTCTATCAAGGTAGATGCATTTGAACCGAAAAAGATAACTGGAAAACTGCCGTCGTGCTCGATCTTCAAAAACCTACGTGAAGAGCTTGCTAGTCTGCGACTAGCCGACAGACATTTGCGACAAAGTTCTCCTGTGGACTTGGTTTTAGGAGGTGACATCTACCCCTCTATCATGATAGAAGGAATTCACAAGGGCATACTTGGATCGTTGATTACTCAAAACACGGTCTTTGGATAGATTATTACTGGACGTTACACGACAGCACCATCCAATGCCCGAGTTCAATCATTTTACAATGAGGTCAAACTGGAACGACAAATTTCCAAATTTTGGTAATTGGAAGATATCCCAAAGGCTACGCGAAAGTCTCCTGAAGAATCGTATTGTGAAGAGTATTACAACAGGACCACGTTTCGGAGTCAAGAAGGCAGAATCGTGGTATCATTGTCGTTCAAGAAACAGTTTCCTCAAGATTTATCGTTAGGTGACTCGCGCAACTAGGCGCGAGCACAATTCTTCCAAAACGAAACGCGCTTAATTAAGGTCCCACAATTCAAAATTAACTATGACAGCGTCATTTTGGAATATCTCGAGTTTTGCCATATGAAACCAATCGAGGCAAACGCTTCTACAGAACTCAACTCGTTCTATTACCTGCCCCACCATGCCGTGGTGAAGCCAGACAGTACTACCACTAAACTACGTGTGAATTTTAATGCTTCGTGTCGGACCTCAACGGGCAATAGTTTGAATGATGTCCTTTATACTGGACCCATACTGCAATCAGATTTGATGCTATTATTACGATGGAGATTTTTCCGTTTTGTTCTCAATTCCGATATTGAGAAAATGTACCGTCTAGTTATTGTACACCCAGATCATACGTCACTCCAACGTATATGTTTTCGGAAATCACCAACCAAAGATGTTAATTGCTTTGAACTACAAACTGTGACATTTGGCATGAATTGTGCACCGTGCTTAGCTATTCGAACGTTGCTGCAACTTGCAAACGAATATGAATTGGCTAACCCCATTGCTTCGAATATTCTTAAATATTCAATGGTAGACGATGGACTCGGCGGAGCACATACAAACCGAATTTCTTTCATTTTGAGAAGATTGGCGCCTCGAATTGGCAGCGTGTTGGTTCGTCGGACAACCAGTTGATATAGCAAGTTGTGGCATTACTGCCAAGGAATTTACATGTAATGAGTCGTGGTGGCAAGGTCCCACATGGATGAAAATGCCACGCCAAAATTGGCCGAATAAGCCATTTGCATCGGCTTATTCGCTCGCCATTCTCGAGACCAGGGTTGTCATATCTCATTTCGTGAGATCTCAAGACACTGTTGACATTCCCGGCCGCTTTTCGTCATTCTTTCGCGCGTTGCGAGTTATATCCTATATCTGTCGATATATCTACAATTCGATGGCCACACAACGAGCTCAGCACCACTTTACTTCATTAAACCTATCGAATGAAGAAATACGTTTCACTCGCAACATGCTTATCACTTTGTGCCAACTCAGACACTTCTTTCAAGAATACTTATCAAACAAGGTCCCCATTTCTCGTATAAGTAACATACTGTCACTCAATCCATTTTTGGTTTCGCAAGGTGTGATGGGTGTCAATGAGCGATTGGCTAATTCACCTGCTCTCTCTTACAGAGAGATTTCCGATACTTCTCACATATGCTTGGCATTTCACGCAGCTATTAGTGGAGTTTGTACGTTTGATGTCGATACACAGCTCGGACCAACTGTTTCAGCGTTTGCTACGAACGGAGTTCTCGGTGCCTAAATTGAAAAATTTAGTGAAAACTACAATTCATAAGTTCACAACATGTCTTGTCGACAAGCAGAAGCAGTATACCTAAATAATATCGGCATTACAACACGAGCGTACTTGCATTTCCAGGCCATTTATCACGACCGGTGTTGACTTCGCTGGCCCGTTTGACATAAAGCCATATGTCGGCCTCGCATGTCGTATCACCAAAGGTTACGTATGTCTTCGTGTGCTTCGCATAGAAGGCGATACACCTCGAAGCGACTAGTGATCTGACAACTCCGACGTTCCTACTTGCATTTTCCCGATTCTTTGCATCTCGGATTTGCTCAGATAACGGAACGTCCTTTGTTGGAGATCAATTTCTTCGTGAAGTACTTGATAATGTGGAATCCTCTCAGAGCCATCAAAATGTCGAATGGCGTTTTATTCCGATCGGTGCTCCGCACATGGGCGGTCTTTGGGAAGCAGGTGTCAAGAGTTTTAAACTCACCTGAAGAAGTTTCATCCCACTCAAAAATACACCTTGGAGGAATTCAGTGCTCTACTCTCCCGTATCGAAGCGTGTCTCAACTCGAGACCCTTGAGCCCAATGTTCGCCAACCTCGCACTTAGCGCCTTTAACTCCTGGACACTTTTTGGCGGGCTTTCCGTTGTTGTCGCTTGCCGAACCTGATGTTCCGACCAAGAGCTGAGTATTCACAATAGGTGGCAATGGATGAAAATCATTTATCAATCCTTCTGTCAGCGATGGAGGGATGAATATTTAAAGGAGCTCCATAAGCGGGCTAAATGGAAGTATCCAGAGAAAGACGTTTGCTTGGGGGATCTCGTTGTCGTACGCAATGAGCATTTGCCGCCAAATGAATAGAGGCTAGGTCGAGTTCTAAAAACTTATCTGGAGCCTGACTCAATGTTCGAGTATCCGATATTCGAACGACAAAGGGCGTTCTCATTCGAGAACGCCTCGCATGGGCTCTTCCCATTCCGCTATTCACGCTCATTTGTATTTCTTTCCTCCCACTCTCTCTCTCTCTTTTTTTATTCCTATCCGTGTCTCACACACTCTCTCTTTCTCTCTTTTTTATTTTTATCCTTTTCTCACATAATCTCTCTCTTTGCTTTTGATTTTATTTTGCTATATGAGGTATCACCTCTTATTATAATTTTTAAGGCTTGGTCATTTTATTTCATTTTGGTGTTTCTATAAGCCCCGTTACCTCTCCATATAATTATAATAGCAATAATTCAAACGTAATGTAAAATATTATAAACTAAATATTATAAGCCAAATATAAATAAGGATATTAATAAAATTAATTGTGAATAAAAATTAAGTGAAAAAGAATTGAAAAGACTTGAAATAAAATAGAACAAATACACAATTGACATTTACAGAACTTAATTAACATTCTCGAGACAAAACGTTAAAAAAAAGGTGTAAAAACCGCAAAAAGCAAAAAAACAAAATTAAAATACTCCGGTTAGATACAATGAAGTGCATACCAACAGCAAAACAACACCCCCAGACAAGCATAGCCATCGATCGGCCCAGTGACAATTATCCAGTTAACAAATTTCTGAGAATTTGACAGCATTCGCTCTCAAAGATATGCCAAAAGTACAAGAACGCAAAACCAGCAAAAACCTGCTGATATTCCACTAAGTAAATTGCAATTGTTCGTTTGCTTGTTAGTTTCTTTTGCTTATGATCAGCTGTTTTTCCTACTTGCAAGTCTTTACTGGTATAAATTTGTCCAGTAACAATTTGCAATTTCCCCTCAAAATGAAATGTCATTTCGTTCTCTCAATTTCCCCTTCTTTGTAAGTTTTTTGGGTACGAGAACGCCAGAACGTAATAGTTTGTAACAATTATCACAAACTATTGCGTACGAGAACACTCCTATTATAGTGGGAATATGACCGTATCGTGGAAGCAGAGTGCAAGTGAAGAAGGGCATATTCAGTACAAATTCTTCAATTAAAATGGAATCAATTTAAAATGTATTGTAACGTCAACAATATGCAAGCACAATGTTTCCGAGATATAAACTAGATACGAAACCAGAATGAAGCTGTTTTGTAAGTGGATTTCGCTAAACATTTTTCCAAGACGAAATCCAAAGTGCACACTAAAATTATCCACAAGTTATTTCTATAGCGTTCGGAAGACATGAAGTCTGTGTTATTTCACATTCCTATACTATTATCAGCGACGATTTTAGGCATAACAAATGCAATGTTTAGGTTTTCCTTAAATTGATTATACCTCAAAACAAAGGTGGATTTGTAGATGGTGTAGGCTCAACTGTAAAAATGACATTATGGACAGCGATTAAAACCCATTGCATTATGTATTATGAATGAATTATGAACTGTAGCAAATATCTAGTAGAATAAGAGAAATTAAGTAAAGTTATCATTTTTTACGCACTTAACAAACAAACAATGCAAAATTTGGCAAAAGATCGGAAGGCGTCAAAACAATAAAAACTATTAAAAAAGCATTACTTTAAAAGATCACATTAGGTACCTGTGTATGTTTGCGGTACATGTTTACTTGTTTAAAATTAAAAAAAAATTACTTTAAGACATATTCTTCTGGAGTACTCTGCTGCATGATAGTACGGATAGCGAATAAGTAAATGTCTTAGTATTTTATTAAATGTTTATCTTTATTTATGAAGTCGATAAAGAGTTTTATTTCCTCAATCTATTCGAGTTTTCATACTAGGTCACACCCGTCACTTTTTCTAAAAAGTTTTTTAGAATCTGCCTCTGGAATCATTTGAGATTTGATTGTATGCATTGTTTGTCGATTACCGCCAGTCGAGTCGGTATTCAAATGCCACTAATCGACAGCCCTTTCGCGATACATATCTACTTTTCTGTCACCTAGTAATGCAGAACCGTGCTAATTGAATAAAGCTGAAAATTTGAAAAGAGAACGCGGAAGGCACCATAGTCATTTCGCTATACTTAGGGTGTGTGCGGGTTCGCCTAAATTGGTGTCTAAATTGTAACTTTTCCTAAATTATTGGAAATATGTCGATAATG
Source organism: Megamerina dolium (assembly GCA_963854835.1). Lineage (NCBI taxonomy): Eukaryota > Metazoa > Arthropoda > Insecta > Diptera > Megamerinidae > Megamerina > Megamerina dolium. Next base: position 20,522,871 of record OY978527.1, read on the forward strand.
CAGTGAATATAATCAATTTAGAAAAATTTCCAGCAAACTTTTCAAACCTACATACTATCTGTTAAATAGTTAAAACTGTATTACCACAGGACAGCGAAGTTCGATAAGCGTAATTTTTCGTTTTGAAACAGAAGAGAATAGATATTAAAAAAAAAAGAAAAGGAAAGGAGTAGTAATATTCTTTATTTTTAAACAAGAAAATGTTCCAATTGCTGGTTTTTTTCTTTGTTTCTCCATTTAGGTAATGTAAGATTTAGAAACGAACTCGCACACTCTTATCAGTTATATTTCCTACATAGAAGCAGTGCTGTAATATTCCAGTGTCATATCAATTTAGATCCTAAAATTTAGACGAACTCGCACATACCCTTAATGCACTAGCTACTTTACTCCTGTCTCCTAATAATGTACAAATGCTCCAATTCAATGATATACATGGGGGTCAATTCTCGTTCAGTGAAACGGTGCAATCAATTGTCAAAAATGTTCATATGTAAACTAATTATTCACAGGCAATTTATACGTGAAAGAAACATGGAGAAGGTAGTTGGAGGAAAGCGCACTAGCGAGCTTCAGAAGGAGTATTTAGTAAATTATTTGGAAGAGAATCTTGACATTGCGCACGATAAGTAAGAAGTTTTATTAAGTTAAACAAACTTATATTAATTACACATTTACAGATTTTTGACTGCAGACGGTGCCAAATTTCGTGAAGAAAAATGGAAAGAGATAGCGGCGAACCTTAATACTCTTGGGGGGACCCAAAAAGATGGTGCGAGATGGAGAAAATATTGGAGTGACATAAGGTACTACATATTAATTTTTTGCCGATTATGATTTTTAATGAAATATTTCGTTTCTATATCCAAAATTTGGTATAAATGTCATTAATTCGTCAATTAACTCCAAGCACAACGCTTTAGGGAACCTATATAATTCCTTGAAATGTTCGTTGGTTGTCACCTCAAAGGGGTTTAGGTCATCGCGAAGTCTGCGTCTTAATACTCTTAAATAAACCCTCGAATATATTAAATTGTATTTACTGTAATTAAAAATTTACACAACATTTTATTACCTTTGCTCATCTTGAATTCTTTGCGATAATTCTAATAAAATAATTATTCCCGACATGTTTTCTTTACTTATTTCTCTACTTCAACTCATTTGTTTCTGAAATTAAATAGCACAGTTGCAATAGTTTCACGACTACATTGGTAATGGAACACGCTTTTCACACCACGAACCAGAATCACAAAATAAGTGTTAGTGAAAAGTAGTTGTTAAAACGAAAACGAAAACTTTTTTTTCACTTCACTTTATCACAGAACGAGAATTGACCCCATGCTCATCGTGAATAGTCGTTTCAAACCGGATATGTTAGATGAACATCATGTTCTCTTCTTTGAATAAAAATCGCATAATTTTTATTAATTTGCAGAATTTTTGAGGGGTGTAAATTTTATATGGGGTAGATTAAAAATTCAGCCGTTGAAGTCCATGTCGTGCATATTTTACTTACGTTCGCTCGATTTCTGAAACATTGTAGCATCCATCACACATAAATTGAATTATTTTTATACTGGAATGACGAATAACAGAGAATGCTTGAATTCGTTTTTCGTCGTCGGAAAAAAAAGGAAGATATTTTTCTTTTTCTTTCTGTCACTATTTCGTGAATAGTATCGCTATCGCTATCGAAAGATATCCCGTTATGTTTTATAGAATTAATATAAAAATAGAATCACATGTAGGAGTACTCAAAGCTATAAAGGCAAATACATGTCAAATGAAAAAGAATAACAACCAATACAAGTACTTTGTAAATAGTTCATAATTGGCAAAAATACATTAAAAATATTGTAGCCACATAAGAGATTTACTTGACATGAGCGTAAAAGTAATTGAAGAACAACAAGTAGGATGCACAGAGAGCAGCTCAGTAGGTAGTGGCTTCTAATCTGTAGGTCGTAGGTTCAATACCAGACTGAAGCACAACTTTAATATTGAAAAGATTTTCCTTTCGAACGATGCCCTTCTGTGGGTAAGCAAATGGCCATTCTTTCGGCAGTAACAATTTGCCATGAAAATGATTCTAAAAGAGCTCTGTAGCAAAGCTCAGAAAAAGTGATGTCGGAACAGGCTAATATAAGTAGGTCAATTCTAATACTGTAAAAATTTAACACGCACAACAGCACCTTGCAATAATGTTGAGGAGGGAAAACCATTTCCTACATAATTGCAGAAAACATTTCGGCATTATCGGTAAAATATTCTACTTACCTTGTTATACACGAAAAATAGCGCGCTATGCTGGCAACTCTTCAAAATAATCTGACGTTGATCTGGGTGCTTTGGCATCGGAACATAGTAGACAGCCAAGTTACTGCATAACAGGTTTCCAGGTCGTATTTGTATTGACACCACTGAATTGGGTCGAGTGAATCCATAGGGTACTTCAAAAAGTCAATGAAAAGGGGAAATGCATAACGGAATATAGTTTTGCGTTAATGCCAAACTACAATTGGCTTTTGGCGTATTGGAGTGCATGCAGCCAGAGTAGGCATTCCACATAAGCAGGTGCATGAAGATTGACGGCAGTAAACACTTGCTTCTATGCTACTAGAGAGCATGCAATCAGAATAGTTATTCCGCATAACAATTACCATCGAAGCTAACCGGAGTGAGGAGAACCAGAGGCTTACCGGAGTAAGAAAAAGCGATGCTTAAATTAATATTCGACAACCTTCAAGAGTTACAAAGGAAAAAAAAACATAATCTATCAAACGAACTGGATATAATTCGTTTAGAAAGAGAAAATCTTACACGATTAAACTGATTTAACTGAATATCGCAAAAATAACAACCACACACCCATTTACGATCTCGGCTACTCACAACTGACCCTTTTTATTTTCTTCAATATTCCTTTTCCGTATTATATATACATACTCGTACTTATAAACTTCACAGCGTTGCCACACTGAGAAAGTGTTGTCAAAATTACGCATCTAAGCGATAATTTTGTTCACGACACGAGTTACCACTTTAGCCAGTCACCATCAATTCGATCAATTTGTCATTATATTCTAAGGGTGTGTGCAAGTTCTTATAAATTTTAGGACCTAAATTGATATGACACTAGAATATTACAGCACAACTTATTTAACTTCGCTATTCTGTGATAATACAATTTTAATTTTTTCACAGTTAATATTTAAGTATGAAAAGGTTGCTTGAAAATTTCCTAAATTGATTATTTCCACTGCATTATCGCCATATTTCCAATAATTTCGGAAAAGTCACAATTTAGGCGAATATGCTAATATGCATCATACGGCCCCGTGGTCTCGTGCTAGGCAGAGCTGGTCGCGCCGACAAGTCAAAGTTAGCGGCAACCATTGAAGGGGAGAGAGGAAAACTAGGTCCCATATGACAACTGCCCATACCATGAGAGTAGAAATATAGGATAAGGACATATAGAAATCGAAAAATGTAAACTATAGCTACTGAACATAGCGGCCACTTTGGAGTCTACCATACAAACGCTGTTCCATGAGGAAGTGGTATTAAAGTGACGCTATAGCGCTAATTGTGATCCACATTAGGCTTCTATGAACCAGCCTTTACAACTAACCAATCAAATGATGCAAATGGCCTGGAGCTGGCTTTATATAATAAAGGTTAATTAGACTGATGTCGGGTACCATAGCTCACTGGTTAGTATGTTGGCCTTCGGACTTGTAGGTCATGGGTTCAATCCCCGGATGAAGGACAACTTTAATATTGATCATTTTTCCTTCGAACGGTACCCAACTGTCGGCGCGCAATACGTAATTCTTCTGGCAGTAACAATTTGCCATGAAAGCACTTTTAAAAGAACTCTGTGACAAAGTTCAAAAAAATTGATGTCACAAGGTTCTGCCTTTCGGAACCGGCTAATATAAATACTGTCTAATACTGTCCAAAAATTTAAAATAACTAAATTACGGTTATGTAAAAGTAGACGGTTATGTTAAAGTTGCCCCTGTGATTAGCTTCTTTGAGAAATGATAATAAACATCCACCAATTTGCAATTTCTAAAAGCACTTTCATTTTTATTTTCTATGTCTCTCTTCCACTCTTTTTCTACCGTATTAAATAATAAAAAAAACACAGATTTTGCAGAGGAAAGAAAATATCACACAATTATCCATGACAATTTCTAATTTAATAATATTCCAAATATAATCTCATATGAAATTAACCATATACAAATGCCAATCGATTTGCAGCAACTAACACTATTTATCGATTTATCACAATGCTAAGAGAATATAAGCAAACAACTATGAACACCTACAACAAAAAGATAAATCACAAATATTATGACTATTAATTATAACGTAGTATATGTAATTAAGCTTTATTGGAGAAAGCAACAAAAAAAAAACCTGGTACAGGAATTTTACTTACAGCAAATTTCGCACATCACATGGTCGAAATAAAAACACCGGAATCAATATGATGGCATTGAAGGAGACAACACCATAATAAATGAGAAATTTAAAATAATAACGAAATATATGACTTGTCTCGTAAAGAAATGGCACCATTAGTAAAACGAACAATCCGAATAGCTCAATGTACGAAGTCATCATGATGTTGGATGGTATGGCAGGTAACGCAGTAAGCACCAGTGTAGTAGTAGTAGTGGTCGGTAAGTTGTTAATGGTAGTAGTAAAAGCTAATTGTTGTAATTTTCTCCTTTACAACAATAATTGTTTCCTATACGAGTTGTTGTAATTACAACAGCATGTATTTAATAATTTGTATCTATGTGGCAACACTAACACACATCACAACACATTCTATTTGGAAACATATGTTTACAATGTGGCAAATTCGCACCCAAAATACAAATCCTAGAGGGCAAGCGAAATGAAAGAATATGAAATGCACGTGAATCACAATGAACATGGAACGAATATACGAATGTAATGTATACGGCACGTTACGGCACAACGGATAACAACGCCATTACTCATACTAATAAAAATGCTCTCTTTCTTCTCTTTATTTTTATTTCAGTGTTTTTTTTTTTAATATTGAGCTGTCACTTTGTTTCGTTTACTTCCTTTCTGTTGTGGGTTTTTCGGTTAATACCTTTACAAATATATGCGCATATTTTTCATTCCGTGCGCTTTTTTGTATTTTCTCAAAAATTATTTTGTTTACTTTCTTCACGTCTCTATTGTTACCTTTACTATACGGTTATAGTATGCGCCCGTATTTTAATCATTATTTGCACCTATTTATGTTAATTTTGACGTTCTTGTTGCAGTTTACCAAAAATCTCACATATATTCATCTTTTTGTGCGTCAAGTCGGATAAAACAATAATAACATTTTAGCCTTTATTAAAAAAAAAAAAAATCAATCAATATTTTTATTGTTGTTGTTGTTGCTGTTGTGGTTTTTCTTCTTTTTGTGCAACATTTGTGGTATTTCTTCTTTTTGTGCAACATTTGTGGTTTTTATTTAATACGTGTGATTTTATTAAATTTGCTTACAATAAATTATTTTAATAACTTTAATTTAGAATTTTTCCTTTTTAAGTTGTCATTTTCGTATTTTTAATTCTAAAATACCGCACTCGTAATTGCAATCAACGAATAAATAGCGAGACTTTAGAAGCATAGATATATCTCACTGTTAATACACAGCGTTTTAATAGCACATCTGGCGAAGAAACAATGTCCCCCTTTTCACTCAAAACGAAAAATTGTTTTGAATACACTGAAAACAGTTGAGATTGTGCAGTTTCATACGTAAACCAACCGCAGCTCCCACAATTGATTTGAGTTGGCATCGTCCCATGAATAAATACTTTCATATGGAGATTGAAATTATATGAGAAATTCATTATATGTAATATTTGAATAAATCTGTTCTCAAAAAATTTATTTATATACAAATTTTATTCAAATTAAATTTAAATCTTCCTGTGGAAAGATTGGTTGCTCTTTTTTACTCATGTTTCATAATAATAATTCAGTCTATTGAATGTCGATCACAAAGTCACCGCCGTTTTCTGCGCTCACTCCTTCGCTCCTAGCTGTCTTCGTTTTTACTACGTACGTAAGAAATTGTATATATACGCATGCCTTCTATAATGACAGTTTTTTATTCATGAGTACATGCAATCGACAACGCAGAATTGGATGGAATTCAGTTTAGCAATTTATGAAGATTTTGTCATTTTGTATATGAAAGGCCAAATCAGAAATTTTATAATTCTTCCTCTCCCTGTAAGCCACGAAAACAAAAGCAACAACAAAAACGCATGTGGAAATGCCAGCGCGTGTGTAACGAGCAGCAATTTGGTGATTTGGCGTGTCTTTCAATTGATTTTGGTCGCTGCAGAGTAAGCACAAAATGACAAAATCTTCAAAAATTGATAAATTGAATTTCATCCAATGCTGTGTTGTCGATTGCATGCATTCATGAATGAAGACAGCTAGGAGCGAAGGAGTGAGCGCAGAAAACGGTGGTGACTTTGTAATAGACATTCAATAGACTGAATTATGATTATGAAACATGAGTAAAAAAGGCAACCAATCTTTCAACAGGAAGATTTAAATATAATTTGAATACAATTTGTATATAAATAAATTTTTTGGGAACAGATTTATTCAAATATTACATATGATGAATTTTTCATACCTCTGTTCAAAAATAATTTATAATTATTACATATAATTTTTTTTAAATGGCGCTCCCATTATACATGCTGTTCGTCGACTTCAAGAAGGACCCCCACACACTTAAGCGTAACTCCATCTGGCTGGCTTTGGAAGCGAAACATGGCTTATCTCGAACTCCATCACGCAGAGACTTCAAGCTTTCGTCAACAAGTGTTTGAGGATCATATGTAGAATATTCTGGCCTAACACTATTTCCAACGAGGCACTGTGGTGTCTAACGAACGAGGAGTCTTTACTGAACCAGATTACGCGTAGGAAGTGGCACTGGATTGGCCACACGCAAAGAAAGCAGCCAGAAAGCATCACGAGAATGTGATTTCAATGGAAACCGCAAGGAAATAGAAGTCGCGGGCGGCAAAAAAAAAACACTTGGAGAAGGCCAACTCTGCGGGAATTAGCTGATGTCAACATCACATGAGATGGCGCTAGAACAACAGCCCAGAATCGTGTGCGATGGAGAAGCCTTGTGAAGGCCCTATGCTCCTATTAGGAGTCTAAAGAAGAAAAAAAAATATATATAATTTCAATTTTCATCGTCGCATTCATATTTATATAGGTACATATGAAAGTATTTATATATGGGACAATGCTAACTCAAATCGATTGTGAGAGCTGCGGTTGGTTTACGTATGAAACTTCTCAATCTCAACTGTTTTCAGTGTATTCAAAATAATTTTTCGTTTTGAGTGAAAAGGGAGCCATTGTTTCTTCGCCAGATTTGCTATTAAAACGCTGTGTATTAACAGTGGAATATAACTATACTTGTATAGTCTCTGATGAAGTCTACATACTAATTCATCACGATATGTGCACATTACGTTATATGTGTTTTTTAGGTACATTAAGATACGGTTTTACGAGTTCACAGTTTCAAAAGAACAGACGAAAAATTAGCTGTTCCTGTTTTACTCAGGAACGTGATACGTTAAAGTACGAAGCACGCACCTCAGTTCAGTTTCATGTATTTTATTTTTATCAACTTTTTGTCACGCAGATATCAACTAAGGAATCAATGGAACATATTTATTTATTTTTTTTACTTTATAATAAAAATGTAAAAAGTAATTGAAAAAATTTGTTATAATCTTTTCTTTAGCTATTTCGATAGGGCCTAATTCCGTTACCACTTTTTTGAGAACCGGAACCAGTCCGAATACCCGGTTCTCTTTAAAGCCGGACCCGACAGAACCGGTTTTTTAAATACTCAGAACCGCACATCACTAATTTCCAGCATTTCTTTCCAAGAAAGCATAAAGAAATTTCTGAATTTTTTACAAATAATCAATTTTGTACGTTAAGGAGGAAAAATTAATGATAGTCTGTCATGCATTTCACGACTCTAGGGGTTATTTGTTAATTTTTTATGGGAGCCCATTTAATGGGTCGAGATAGGGAGGAACAATTCACCGCTTTATAAGCCATTCTTGAGCAGCCGTGGGGTTATTTGACTATTTTCGGAAGTTTTTGTGTTAATATTGTATGGAGCGCTCTTCAGGGGTGGATATAGAAGATAACGATGTTTAAAGGAGATGTTGAGAAGAAAAAAACTATTGCAATTTAGACTACTTATACATCACGGCTCTAGGGGTGTGATTTTCAAGTTCTTACTGGGAATGGATCATACATTTCATAGTTCCATCATCGAAATATGAGAGAAAATGTACACAAAACCTTCTAAAAGTCGAAAAATCGCCCCTAGATGGGTTAAACCGACAGATCTTAAATTAATTTTTCCTTCTCCATTTCCTACGAACATATTTAACCCCTAATTCCATCCCTTAAACGGACTTCCATACAAAATTACCTAAAACGATGACAATATCTACCATGGAACCACCCACAGAGCGGTGAAAATACGACAAACTCCCCTTAGTTTTCCCACCTCAACATTTTTTTTGAATATATTGGGCGCGTAAGTATATTTTAAAGGATTTTTCCTGAATTTGAGCCTTTATTTTCAAAAAATTGGTTCAATATATCATATTTTAAAGTATTTTCCTTGGGCAGGTACTTTTCCCATTTTTGAGCGAGGCGTATGAAACCCTCATCTTTGAGGCCAAAAACGTAACGAATGACTTTTCTTTGCTTTTCAGCACGACTTGAAACCATCTGGCCACTCATCGATCGCGAGACGCACTTCATGCATGGGGAAATTGTCTACTGCACGGACACGCGCTCGCTTCAACGACTCAGTATTTGGGTGTCGAGTAGAGCAAGCCGTGCCCTCTAATACGAACAACAACTTGTAATCCAACGGGTTGAGGTCTGGACTACCAGCTGTCCAATCATCCATTGATATGAATTGCGAAATTGTTTCTTAGCTACAGTTGAGTCGATTTTGCTTGTGATGAGGGATAGTGGCATCTTTGGATCCTCGGGATGAGTTGGGATGCTTCTCTGGATGTCCGAACATACCGAACATACACGATTCTTCTACGGTGAAGATTTTCTCCTCAGTAAACAGAATTTGTCTGTGAACTTGCGTTTTCTGTCCAACGCGGCCGTGAGAAGGCGTCCAGTGTGTCGCTTATACACGATGTATTTCCCGCGCCAAGATTTTCTGTTTTCGCAGCGGTTTTCGGTCGATTCGATTCTTCACGGCTTTGATCGCTTTTGGATTTCTCACAATGCCCAGACGACCGGATCATTGACGGTCTCGTACTCCACCAGTATCTTCAAACAACTTCACAGCACGATACACAAAATTGGGAGTGATTCCAAGCGGTCGCAACGTCCGAAGGATATCGCCTTTTTCCATGTTGCATTTTAGTAGGCCAACTACAACAATACGATTTTCGATGCCGCCTTATTCCATGATTGTAAACGATTGATGCCAAAAAATTTTTATGTGGCAATGAAGCATAAATGTCAACTGTCAAATCGCAGTCAAAATTAAATGGATTGCATTCGTAATGAATGCGTTTAGTTGTGTACCAATATTTATGACTTGACTAGGTATATATAATTGAAGCTAATGTATGCATCTTAGTCAAATTTTTTTAAATGCACTATATTTATTCGACAACTGCGCACTTGTGATGACTATGCTCTTTGATTCTTTGTCGATTACTTCGTGTATGACATTAGCTTCTTTTTTTTTTTTGTCTTTTGAAGTCACAATTTTCTCAGGCAAAAAACAGTAATAAAAAACAAGATTACGGCAAAGACATTCTTCACTCGTAAAATTATTTTATCTTACACTTTTGTTAACTCTTTCTTTTAAGCCTAAATTTTAAGAGCCAGTTTTTCAGTACATGTTTAAACTAATTTTGAACTAAGTTTACGTAAGCGGAGTTAACATATAAACTTAGTTTAAGCCCCATATATTTTGCATGGCAACACTGTTTCCACACATTTGTTGTTTCTTTACACTTTTGATTTCGTTGGCTTCTAAACTATGGAAAAAGTTTATATTGTAGTTAAATAAATTAAAATGTCTGTGAGAAATTGCAAGAAAGATGTACTAGAGTGCAGTTTAACCCAGCTACATTGAGCGTTTAAACTTAGTTGAAACTTAACTGGAGCACTACAAATCGAGTTTAAACTTGCACTGAAAAACTTGCCCTAAGTCTTTTAAATTTCTATTGATGTAAGCTTACTCCGAGCTTTATTTTGGAACGCTTAGTCAATTGTTCATTGGGTAACATCTAATCTGGTTTCATTGGTTGCTGCTGAATATTGAGTTTTTTAAATTTCATAATACTTGATTAAATCAGCCCACCTATATGAATCCTTTTCGTCTAACTTTCGACCTTTGCTTTCACTGTCCTATTACTAAGTACAACTACAGTTTCCGGACCATGTTGATAAGATTGATATTTGAATCGCTTAGTAACACAATAATTTGCAGAATTTTTGAAGAAATTTGCAACTATATGGAGGTGCCTATTTATGGCAGCCACTATTTGGCCAACTTTTATGTCATCTTGAATCATTCCATTAAATATACCACGCTCTTCATAAGAAAATTCAGTTCTAAGTGGCATTTTTAGAATAATTAGTTAAGTAATTTAAGCATCTTGGTTTAAAAAGAATTTGCAGATAAATAAATAAGTGCATTTAAAATATGCATATGCAGATGGTGCAAATGCTGAGGTTAAACCGATAATTTTGAGGAAAAAAAAACAACTAAAGAACAACGAAACGAAACGCATCAACCCCACTAACAGACCATTCTCACTCGTGCGCATTTCAACACTGTTAAAACGGAATAAAAGCACAAGTTGAAGGAAAACACAACTTATATTAATGAAAATAAATAAAAAAAGAGAAAACCAAATAAATAACAACTAATAACATCACATTGAAATCGCGAAATAGAAATTATGTAGGTCTTTGGCATATGTATATATTTTTCTTGTTTCCTTTTATATTCTGACATATATACAAGGCATGTTGCAAACACTCTGCACCACCGCATCAGTATAGTGATATCCACACGCTTTTCATCAATCATCACAGTTTGTACTTTCACAATATCATTCGAAGTTTTTGCAAGACAAATAAATTCTTCAACGATATATCCGTCAATCTCTCACTACTCTTTAATAAGAAAATTGTAATCTAAAACAAAAATGTAATAATTGAAAGATTCGTAATTTTAATATTTGCCTACTGACAAGGGCTATTATTTTTTACTCAAGTACTGAAGTAGTAATTAATTTTTTACTGATGCACATATATATATATATATATATATATATATACATATATGTATATATATACATATATATATTTATATATATATACATATATGTATATATATATATATATATATATATATATATATGTATATATATACATATATGTATATATATATATATATACATATATATATATATATATATATATATATATATATATATATATATACATATATGTATATATATATACATATATGTATATATATACATATATATATACATATATGTATATATATATATACATATATGTATATATATATACATATATGTATATATATATATATATACATATATGTATATACATATATATATATATATATATATACATATATATATATATATATATATATATATATATATATATATATATATATATATCAAAATAAATTTTTTAACAATAACCGGCGATGGTAAAATGTGACCGCAAGATTTAACTCAATTTTCATTTATTTGCTTTTTCTTCTATCATATCCACTGCAACAGTATCGCGTTTGTACAAACAATTCTAGTGTCTTTATATCAATTATAAACACACGCACATTTTTATTTTACATTTCTCTCCGTTATTTATTATGACAAAATTATTATTTATTACATATATTAGAATTAATCAACAGCAACAACAACAGCAATAAGAACATTTTTTATCCATCAGATCCAGAAAAATAAGAAAATTAGGAAAATTTTGTGCGAGCAAATACGTTCCGGTACAACAGTATGAAGGAATTTAAAATAAATACCTCTAATAACCGACGCGTTCGAAAATTTCCGAAGAACTGTCGACCGAGCAATTCAACAAATATTCATATTTGACAAAGCTTTTCAACAATGCATACGTGATCAAATATGTACAGTATACGATATATGGGAAATGTAAAATGCCGCTCTGTTATCAAATGACGAATCAGAGCATAGAATGTAGAAGCAGAAACTTTAGAAGTATAGAGATATTCCACTGTTAATATACAGCGTTTTAATAGCAAATCTGGCGAAGAAACAATATCCACCTTTTCACTCAAAACGAAAAATTGTTTTGAATACACTGGAAACAGTTGAGATTGAGCAGTTTCATACGTAAACCAACCGCAGCTCTCACAATCGATTTGAGTCGGCATTATACATACATATATATTGTTACGTTTTTATTATGTGAGCGTTTAATTCTATTTGAATTACCTTGTTCGATCACTGGATTCTGTTAATGATAACTGCAACACTTATTTTATACAACTATATACAGCAACAATTTATTTAATAATCTCTATTTACAATCAACACTGTTTACAATCAACTATTTACTATAACACTTAAATGTACTTGCAGCTTTTGCCTCTGTATCAATGTTTTCGCAATCACGTTCGGAATTAGATTGATTTTCCTTCTCAACACTGGCTCTATTTATACTCTGTTGGCAACACCCCAGAATCTTCCGTTATCGAGATTCTTCTCTTCCTTTCTCGTTGGCTTGTTCTGGTTATCGCTTATTTCTTTTTGTTGACATTCGTTTCGATGCTGCCAATAGAGTCAGTCACAATAGTGATGAGTAATCAACTATCGATACTCGTTACACTGCCCTCCTCTTAACCTTGTTCGTCCCGAACAAGTTTTTATACTTCCCCTGGATATGGCGCAAGTCGCTCTAAGTGCACTACTTTAAACTTTGCTCTTTTATTCCAGGCACGTTGAATACGATACACTACGTCATTTATCTTTGCTATAATCTCATATGGTCCTTCCCAATGAGTCTGTAGTTTAGGGGACAGGCCTTTCTTTCGTTGTGGATTATGAAGCATTACAAGCTCTCCTTCATAGAACCCTTTTGAATTTGCTTTCAAGTCATACCTGGCCTTCATCTTATCGCTTATCATCTGCGACCGCTCTCTGATGAACTGATGTACTTCATCCAACTGTTCCCGCTTTTCGCTAGTATAATTTAATTCGGTTGATCTCGTTGGTGTTACAACTCCAAATTTTAAATCAGCTGGCAGTCTTAACTCGTTTCCAAAAATTGCCATTGCCGGTGTAGTAGCCGTCGTATCATGTTGTGCGCATCTATATGCCATGAGGAACATTGGTATATGTACATCCCAGTCTCTTTGGTATTTATCTACGACTTTTCTCAAATATTCCTCCAAGGTGCGGTTAAATCGTTCTACCATGCCATCAGATTGTGGATGCAAAGGTGTTGTACGAGTTTTGTATATACCCAGCATACGGCATATCTCTTGGAATACAACTGATTCGAAATTTCGACCTTGGTCCGAGTGTAACTCCATCGGTACACCAAAACGAGTAACCCATTGGTTGACGAATACATCCGCAACTGTACTAGCTTCTTGATTTGGAATGGGGTATACTTCAGGCCATTTACTGAAGTAATCTATAACCACCAGAACATACTTGTTTCCTGCGTTGCTTATTGGAAATGGCCCAGCTATGTCCATAGTAATTCGCTCAAATGGAGCACCCACGGTGTATTGGTGCATCTTACCACGACTTTTCTTAGTGAGACCTTTGGCCATTGCACATTGCTTACACTTCCGAATCCAATCAGCGACATGGTCATGACATCCAACCCAATAAAATCGTTTCTTTATTTTCTCGACGGTTTTGGTGATTCCCAAATGCCCTCCACTGGAGGCATTGTGATACTCAGCTATCACTTCATTTATTCTTGCCTTGGGTACCACTAGCAGATCATAAGTGATTTTTCCATCTTCGCTTTCCCATGTTCGGAATAAACATCCGTCTCGTAAGTGCAGGCTTTGCCACTGCGCCCAGTATGCCTTTGCTATTGGACTCTCATTAGCCATTTCTTGCCAATCTGGACGTATGCCCTGCTCCTTGTATTCCATAATCTTTACGAGATCTGGGTCGTTCCGCTGATCTTCTTGCACTCGTTCGGTGGTCCATGTCTCCTCCGGCAATATATTTGTAAGTCGTACGTCGACAATGTGCTCCTTGCTTTCCACTCGGGAACAATGTTTACATTCCATTTTGCAAGGACGACGAGATAGAGCATCCGCGTTGCCGTGATGTCCTCCTTTACGATGTTCGATGGTAAAATGATAACTCTGTCCAATTGTCCTTCTGGGTTTTTAAATTGTAATAACCACCTTAGCGCTGCGTGGTAAGTTCGTAGATGAAATGACTGACCGTACAAGTATTTATGGAAATACTTTACACATTCCAGTATTGCGAGCAACTCTCTTCGAGTGACACAGTAGTTTCTTTCTGGCTTCGACAGGATTTTACTGTAGTATGCTATTACTTTTTCTTGCCCACCTATGATCTGAGAGAGCACACTACCTATTCCATAGCCACTCGCATCTGGGTCTAACACAAACTTTTGTCCAGGTACTGGATACGCTAATACTGGTGCTGAACAGAGTTTTTCTTTCAGTTGTTCGAATGCTTTCTGTTGGTCTTCGCCCCATACAAATGGTTTGTTCTTTCTTGTTAACTCATGCAGACTGCTGGCGATGTTTGCAAATCCAGGAACAAATCGTCTATAGTAGGTACATAAGCCTAGGAAGCTTCTTAACTCGTGAAGATTCGATGGAATAGGCCATTCTTGTACTGCTGCTACTTTCTCCTCGTCGGTATGTACCCCTTCTGTTGTTACTTTATGACCAAGATATTTAACTTCTAGCCTGAAGAGTGAACACTTTTTCATATTCAGTTTAAGCCCTGCTGATTGTATACGCTCAAATACTTCTTTCAACTTTTCCAGGTGGTCGTTAAAATATTTTCCCATCACAATAATGTCATCGAGGTACACCAAGCACGTTTTCCAGTGTAGTCCTCTGAGTACACGCTCCATCAAACGTTCGAAAGTAGCTGGCGCATTGCATAAACCAAATGGCATGACTGTAAATTGCCATAGACCATCGCCAATACTGAAAGCTGTTTTCTCTTTGTCTTCCTTACCAAGTTCCACTTGCCAGTAGCCACTTTGCAAATCAAGAGTTGAGAACCACTTCGCACCAGATAGTGTGTCCAGAGTGTCATCGATTCTTGGCAGTGGATAGCTGTCTTTTTTCGTAATATCATTTAGCTTTCTGTAATCCACACAGAATCGAGTACTTCCATCCTTCTTCTTTACCAGCACAACTGGTGAACCCCATGGACTCGCTGATGGTTCAATAACACCTTGTTTCTGCATATCGGAAATAAGCTTAATGGCTTCGTCTCTTTTGGCCAATGGAACTCGTCGTGGTGCTTGACGAATTGGTCTAGAATCACCGGTGTCAATGTGATGCTTCACGATGGTTGTTCGTCCTCCAGTTTTTCCATTTGAAGAAAATATTGAACTGTACTTCTCCAATACTTGTAAAGCCTTTTCTTTTTGCTGTTTGGTAAGCACACCTGCCCATTCCTCCATCTGTGCTTTTATTTCCGCCTTGCCAGTTCCTGATCTTCCACTTTTTATCGACGAACCCTTTTCGCAGTCTACTACGGCAGTAACTTCCTGGCAATGACCAATCACCATTCCTTTCTTTACAACTGTAGATGTATTAGTTGGATTTAAAATTCGCACCGGTACTATTCCATTTTCTTTAGGTTCTACTAACGTCCTACCAAGTATGATGTTTTTATTCGTTATTTCTTTATCTGCTTCCACCAGCCACAACTTGCCTGTCCCATCATCCACATTCATCTGTGCCCATATCACCGCTTCTGATTTTGCTGGAACCTCTTGGCGTTGACATGCCAGTACTCGTTTGATGTTCCCACTACGCTTGTAACCGATGTTCAATGGTAGTTCGACATTTGCATAACGTAGTATCCGTTGATTTAAATCTAACGTAAATCCGTTGTCAATCATAAAATCAACACCAATTATTACGTCATCGATGATGTCGGCCACAATGAATTCATGTTCCCATGTGCAATTTCCAATAGATACTTGTTTCTTTATCTTGCCCAGAATTTGTGCATCCTCACCCGTTGCTGCACGCCCCGCTGAACTGACTCGATTTAGTTTAACGATGGATCTGTGTTAGTGGAGCGATCACTATCCACCTTATTCTCCTTCTTTTGTCTTCCTGGAGAACTCGATCTTGATCGCTTTCGTCGTAGACGGCAGTCACGCGCCATGTGTCCTGGTTTGTCACAAATGAAGCACTTACCAGTAAATTTGTTTTCGCATCGACCTGTTGTTCTTCCTTCAGGCTGCGCTACAGATTTGAATGCCTGACACACTGCTTCAACCAGATCTGCTGTTTCTGTTTCTAGTTGGCGTACCCGTGGCATTGGTCGACACATCAAACTGGCGGCTTCAAACGTCAATGCACTACTGACTGTTTCGGCATAAGTATTCCTGGGTGACATGACTAGGGCACGCTTTGTCTCTCCATCACGTATGCCATCTATGAATGCCTCTATTTTGATTTTTTCGACGAACTCTTCCGAATTACCGGAGAACGCTAGATGACATAAGCGCTCAATATCGGAAGCGAATTCCTGCAGACTCTCATTACTCCGTTGCACTCGCGATCTCAATTCCACTCGATGTAATTGACTCTTGTATTCATTTCCATACTTTCGCTGGAGTGTGTCCATCAGAGACTGATAGCTACCACGATCTTTCTCTGGAATCATCTGTAACACCTCGGAAGCATTACCTTTTAATGCGACTATTAAAGCAGCAGTATTGTCGCTATCATCCCATTGATTCTTCGAAGCGGTTGTCTCGAATTGAAGCTTGAAGATATTGAATGGCGTGCTTCCGTCAAATGTTGGTGGCTTAAGTTTGATTGTACTTGAATCTCTAATCACTGATGTGGCTGGCCCATTTGTTTTTAGTTGGTTGAGATCGTGTTGTAATTTCTCGAACTTATCTTCCAAATCATCTACATGTTCCTTCAGATCTGTAACTTTTTCATTAATGGCTCCGGAAATTTCATCTACATGTTCTTTTAGTTCTGCAACTTTCTCATTAATAGCCCCAGAAATTTCTTGTAGTTTGTAGTTAATTGTCTTCTGGAATTCTCCAATGAAGTTTTCTTGGCGAGACGAACCTTCTTGAATTTCCATACGGAATTCAGCCGAATGTTCTTGAAGCTTGGAGTCAATGCGAGACGCATTTCCTTGAATTTCCGTACGTAATTCACTAATAACGCCCTCTTGTCGAGACGAACTTTCTTGTAACTGTTGCATCATGGTTTTCATGAAATCCATAAGTTGACCACTCGAATCTATTTTGCTCTCTTCCTCAGCGTGCACAACTGCTTGTATATCGGCTTCCTCGAAGAACTCATGTTCTTCTACATTAATTCCCTTAGCCTCCATAGCTTGCCTCAGCCTCACCAGCAGTTCCGCCTTTGCACCTGATGACGATAGATTCATCTCTACCAACAGCTTTTTAAGCTGGTCCACTTTTAGTTGGTCAATTTTCACCATCTTTACAGAATCCCACTTCTGACACCAATTGTTACGTTTTTATTATGTGAGCGTTTAATTCTATTTGAATTACCTTGTTCGATCACTGGATTCTGTTAATGATAACTGCAACACTTATTTTATACAACTATATACAGCAACAATTTATTTAATAATCTCTATTTACAATCAACACTGTTTACAATCAACTATTTACTATAACACTTAAATGTACTTGCAGCTTTTGCCTCTGTATCAATGTTTTCGCAATCACGTTCGGAATTAGATTGATTTTCCTTCTCAACACTGGCTCTATTTATACTCTGTTGGCAACACCCCAGAATCTTCCGTTATCGAGATTCTTCTCTTCCTTTCTCGTTGGCTTGTTCTGGTTATCGCTTATTTCTTTTTGTTGACATTCGTTTCGATGCTGCCAATAGTGTCAGTCACAATAGTGATGAGTAATCAACTATCGATACTCGTTACAATATAATATGAATGCGATGGTGAAGATTGAAATTATATGTGATAATTATAAATTATTTTTGCACGGACATATGAGAAATTCATCATATGTAACATTTGAAAAAATCTGTTCTCAAGAAATTTATTTATACCCAATTTTATTCAAATTAAATTTAAATCTTTCTCTTGAAAGATTGGCTGCCTTTTTTACTCATGTTTCATAATCACAATTCAGTCTATTGAATACCTATCACAAAGTCGACCACCGTTTTCTGCGCTCACTCCCTCGCTCTAGCTGTCTTCGTTTTTACTACGTACGAAAAAAATATATATATACGCATGCCTAGTATAATATGAGTTTTTTATTCATGAATACCCACAATCGACAACGCAGCATTTAATGGAATTCAGTTTAGCAATTTTTGAAGATTTTCTCAGGTTTAAATTTAATTTGAATAAAATTTGTATATAAGCAATTTTTTCAGAACAGATTTATTCAATTATACGTCACTAACTGCTTTAACCTGGCGAAGCTAGCACAATCCTTGCTGAACTCATTGCAAGTCAACTCACTTGTCATCATACAGTTTTTCCTGCTTACTAAGTTATGACGTCTTAATTCTAGATGGGGGTCCTCATTATGATGACCTTCATTTTAATGGGGAGCCTCTATGCGGCGACCACCGAGCAACGTCGTTCCAGCACCCGCTGAGCGGCGGCTAAAGTGAATGTCGAAAACTTCCCTCAATTCGAGGTTGTGCGTTGGTCTTGGAACCCACCACATAAAATCCCTCCCCCAATGAAGAACATAACAGAGCCTTGGATAAGAACTACCGCTTTTGTTGATGACTCCTGCAAACGGAATAAGGACCATGATTTACGGAAATGCACCTGGAACGTCCGATTCTTCTAGAGGGAAGGTGCCTCTATCCAGCTGCTTGATGTCCTCGAGAACTACAAGGCTGACATCACCGCTTTCCAGGAAATGCGATGGACGGGACAGGGCTGCTCCAAAAGAGCAGCCTGTGACATCTATTATAGTTGCCATGCGGAGAGGTACGAATTAGGATATGGATTTTTGGTCTGCAAGAGCCTCCGACACCTGGTCTCACAGTTCACGCCTGTGAACGAACGGCTGGCCACAACCTGCAACAGGGCCAAATTATTTAACATCAGCCAAATCTGTGCCTACGCACAGATGCGGACGATGCGATCAAAGGGAGCTTCATTCAGCGCCTCGAAGAAGCTTATGACCGCTGCCCCCGCCACGACATCAAAATCGTGCTTGGCGATTTCAATGCCAGGGTGGGTAAGGAGGGTACCTTTGGTCCTACTGTAGGAAAATTCAGCCTCCACCAGAAAACCTCCGATAACGAAATGAGGCTGATCGACTTCGCTGGAGCACGAAACATGGTAGTTAGTAGTACCAGGTTCCAGCAAATCGATATGCACAAAGCGACATGGTTGTCTCCAGACCAGCGAACGAGAAACCAAATTGATCACGTGGTGATTGACGGAAGGCATGCTTCCAGTGTGATGGATGTGAAATCGATCCGTGGTGCCAACATCGACTCGGATCACTACCTTGTTGCAGCCAGAGTGCGTGCACGCTTATGTGTCGCAAATAATAAACGAAGTCCCACAGAGAGAAAGCTTAACGTCAGTAAGCTGCGACCACCAGAGACAGCAGTTGCTTTTGCCACTCGGCTCTCGGATTTGCTTAGGCAACTTGATGATACATACGCATGGTGGACACACATATCCCACTCCATGACTGCTGCCGAAGAGGTAATCAGTTACTACCGTCTTCTGAGGGACGATCAGGAGTGTCGCGACGCTACCGCAGAGAAAGATGCCGTCCACAGAAAAACCCTGCGTGCAGGCGCAACGCGAGCTGTTTAGGAGCGGTACAGAGAGAAGTGGAGTGCGGAGATACGTCTTTTCAGGCGCAAGAAAAGAGAACAAGAAAGACGCGAGTGTGAGGAGATAGAGATGTGTACCGACAAGAATGAGACTCGAAAATTCTTCGAAAAGATCAAGCGCCTGAGTGGAGGTTTAAATCCCGGAGCCTCTTCTTGTCGTGATGGAAATGGGAATCTGGTTACAGATGTCCAGACTGTACTGAGCCTATGGAGGGAACACTTCTCCACGTTACTGAATGGCGATGCTACGAACAATTCCGCCAGTGGAGGAGATTGCCCGAATACCCCAACTACGGATGATGGTGTTGATGTTTCACCAGCCGTCCATGACGAGGTTAAAACAGCCATAATGAGGCTGAAGAATAACAAAGTAGCAGGTGCAGATGGCCCGCCTGCCGAGTTGTTTAAGACCGGCGGAGATGAGCTGCTCACCTGCACGCGCCAACTCATAAGCAGAATGTGGTCGGACGAAAACTTGCCCGACGATTGGAGTCTCAGTGTTCTCTGCCCCATACATACGAATAGAGACCTCACAATTTTCGCCATCTACCGTGGCATAAGTCTCTTGAGCATCGCATACAAGGTATTATCCTGCGTATTGTGTGAAAGATTGAAGCCTATGCTCAGTAACCTTACCAGGGTGGCTTCAGACCGAATAAATCCACCATCGATCAAATTTTCACATTACGCCAAATTCTAGAAAAGACCCAAGAAAGACAAATCGACACACATCACCTATTCGTCGATTATAAAGCCGCTTTCAACAGTCCGATAAGGGATTACCTCTACACAACTATGTCTGAATTTGGTATACCTGCAAAACTCATTCGACTCTGCAGAATTTTGTTTTTTTTTATTAAATAAATAAATATGTGGCACTTAAAGCCCCAAAGGGCTCATTGGCCGAGCTTCTCTTCCATTACTGTTGTGCGTCTTAAATTTGGACAGTATTAGAAGGGACCTACTTATTTTAGCCGGTTCCGAACGGCAGAACACTTGTGACATCACTTTTTCTGAGCTTTGTCACAGAGTTCTTTAAGAAGCTTTTTCATGGCAAGTTGTTACTGTCGGAAGAATTGCCAATTGCTTGCCGACAGATGGGTACCATTCGAAAGAAAAATCTTATCGATATTAAATTTGTTACGCATCAGCCGCATCAGATTGAACCACGACCTACAGATCAGAAGGCGAACACACTAACCACTGAGCTACGGCACCCACTTATTATAAACATTATTTTTTACATAAAATGTGTTTGTTAACGCTACGACTATTTATAATACATATAATAACGAGTAGCATGTATCTGGTAGGTAATAAAATTAAAGAATTGAGTAAACTTTATAAAGTTACACTAATTTTGGATTCTTGCTATGTCAAAGACATTTTTTCGTTGAAGGCGTCTAGGTTGTCTGAGAGAATTCAGGATATTAGATGCTTCAACATTAACATGGTGTTGTGTTCTTGATTTGTGGTTTGTTAATTTTTTTTTTGGATTACTTCAGCAACAGTAGGAATCTTCAAGTCCCGATGGATATCACAGGGACCAGGGTTCTTTTACAACATTTCGCAGCACTTTGCTTTGAAAGCGCTGAATAATAACTAGCACATCCCCAAAGTTCAGCGCCGTACGTCCATACGGGTTTTATCCAAATGATTTGCGAATGCTTCAGCTTTATCTTCGTTGCTTCTGGCCCATATGCCATTGTTAGTGCTAGTGGTTAATTGGTTAAGTATTTTGTCGACTTCCACAATGAATAATCCGACTTCTTATCCGCTGTCAGTGATGAAAGGTATTTCTTTATTGATTCATTTTTAACAATTCGGATCTGTTTTTTAAAATTTTGAGTTGCTCTATTTGGTGACATTTTTTCTAAGTTTTCTTTAGAGTAGCAAGTCTTACATTTTTTCTCAGTAACTCTTTAAAATAATTCCACTCGGTGAATTTGTTTGTTAAGTTTGGCCTTTGATCCTTTTTTATAATTGTTTCACTTATAGTTAAATATACAGGTGAGTGATCAGAGCTCAAGTCCACACCATCTCGACATTCAACATAATTTGCTGAAATTTTGCTGGTTAAAAATAAATCAATTAGGTCTGGCAACTTTCTGATATCTGTTGGCCAGTATTTGGGTTTTCCCGGTGTAATGAATTGACAACCTGTCTCCAAAGCCGCTTTATAAAGCGGCTCTCGGCCTTTTGTTGTGATAATGCGTGAGCCTCAATATGTATACCTCGCATTAAAGTCCTCACCTGTAATAAATTTGTAACTTTATTGCATCGCAAAATCACAATCGAAGAACCCCATAAGAGAACTGGACCTCCTCAGTGCAGTAACTGCCAAGAATATGGACATACTAAGACATATTGTACCCTGCCAGCTGTTTGTGTGATTTGTGGAGATCTCCATAAATCAAACATATGCCCAAAATCTAAAGGCGATGCTAGCATGAAAAAATGCAGCAATTGTGGAGGTAATCACACCGCAAATTATAGAGGTTGCCCAGTATATACAACCCTAAAGATAAATTTCTCCGCTAGCAATCAACCTCTAAAACCAGTTGAGCAAACTCAGATAGCCAACTCAATTAAGAGACAAAATATTGATGCAACACAATTCTTCTCTGCAATCCCAAACAAGAATCAAACCAATTCATACGCTAGCGTGTTAAAACAAAACCCACACCAACAAAGCAATGTAAATAATGAGCAGAAACACTCACTGCCCACTCAACAGCCAAGTACCCTTGAACATTTGCTTCAAACATTAATTCAGAATATGAACCAATTCATGAACTCAATGCAAACAATGATGCAAGAAATGATGAAAAATCAATCGATGTTACTCCAAACATTGCTATCCAGACCATGAGTCGTCTCAAGATATGCCACTGGAACGCCAACGGCTTAAGCCAGCACCGTTTGGAGCTAATTTAATTCCTTGAATCCAGCCAGATCGACATAATGATGATATCTCAGATCCATTTCACTGACAAAAATTACTACCAAATACCATATTACAAACTGTACACCACAAATCATCCGCATGGTAAGGCACGCGGAGGAACTGCCATATTGATAAAAAGCAGAATAAAACATCATGTTCTCGAAGATTTCAGCAGCGTCTATACACACCAGCTGACATTTTATTGCTAGTAAGACAGAAAAGAAGACTCCGAAGAAAATGGCAAGAATTCAGATCATCGAATCTGAAAACACAGCTACAGCACTGCACTCGAAAGTTAAAACAAGCCTTAAAGAGCACATAGCCAAATTAACACCTGGTGAAGCGTCAGACTACTCTTTGTGGAAATCAGCAAAAAACTCAAATCGGCCAATTCTCACTGATTCCCCCATCTGTTTGAGTGACGGAAAATAGGCTAGAAGCAACTGTGAGAAGGGTTTGGCTTTTGCAGACCACCAGTGTGTTTACACCCAATCCACCCTCTTCACAGTCCTCATTACCAAAATTAACTTCTCAACCTTGCTCAATAACTCGCAAACTTAAAAAAAATGACATATTCAAAGCAATTTATAAAGATTTAAACCCAAAAAAATCACCTGGTCCAGATAAAATTACCGGTAAAATGATAAAAGAGCTACCTCCGGCTTCAGTAATTCATCTCATGCATATTTTCAATGCTATCCTTCGTATTAAACACTATCCCAAATGCTGGAAAACTTCAAAAATTATTATAATAGCAAAACCAGGAAAAGACCCTACAAAAGTTGCATCGTACAGACCTATCAGCCTCCTGCCTCTACTCTCTAAAGTATTCGAAAAGCTACTTGTCATGAATATAACTCCATTTATTAATCTCAACCAACTGATTCCTCAACATCAGTTTGGATTTAGAAAACAGCACGGCACAATAGAACAAGTCCACCGCATTGTAAATCTGATAAGGAACACTTTTGAAGAAAAAAAGTATTGCTCAGCTGTCTTTCTTGATATCACTGAAGCTTTCGATAACGTATGGCACGATGGCCTTATTTACAAACTCAAACTGTTTCTGCCTGCAAATGTCTCCTCATTGCTTAGTAGCTACCTCACGAAAAGACAATTTCTCGTACATCACAAGGATTACACAACAAATCCATTGGATATTCACGCTGGCGTTCTTCAAGGAAGCGTTTTGGGCCCCTTACTGTATCTCTTATACACTTCAGATATGCCCAACAATAACTATACATTCATATCGACCTTTGCTGATGATACGGAAATATTGTGCTCTCGCTCTAACCCCATAGAAGCTACTAAACTCCTGCAGACTCATGTCGATTCTCTCAAAATCTGGCTAGCAAAATGGCGTATAAAAAACAATGAATCAAAGAGCGTACTGTAACCTTCACGCTAAGGCTACATACATGTCCCTCACTTAAAATTAATGGTCAATCAGTTCCACAATGTTTCTGAACAAAGTACTTGGGTATTCACCTCGACAGAAGGCTGACCTGGAAAAATCACATAGAGGCAAAGAAAACTCAGATCAAGCTCAATTAATCAGTTATGTTGGCTGTTATACAAAAGATCAAAGTTGAATCTCTAATACAAAGTGCTATTATATAAAGAAATCCTGAAGCCAATCTGGACTTATGGTATTCAGTTTTGGGGACCGCATCTCCCGCAAATATCGAAAAATTGCAGCGAATACAATCCAATTGTCTACGAATTATTGTAAACGCGCCTTGGTATATGAGGAACGTTAACATCCATCGAGATTTAAATGTACCCACAATTTCTAAGGAAGTTGCAATGTCCTGCAGAAGCTACATTAAAAAATTACACAATCATCCGAATCCCCTTGCTAGGCAATTGTTGCTGAGTACGGGGCATCGTCGATTAAAAAGAAAAGACACACTGAATATGCTGTGAAATTGCTATACCTCGCGACTCAACAAATTATGATGGAACGTAGGGAATATCACATAATTTTAGTTAGTTTGTAAGACTTGAATACATATTGTTAGTTTCTAAGTATTTTAGAAAGATTCAATAAAAATAGCTTATTTAAAAAAAAAAAAAAAAAAAAAAAAAAAAAAACTTGGCACTCAACTTCGCGTACTCACAACACTTAGACTTAGGGTAAGTGCGCTCGTTGGGGGTCGCAATAAAAAAAAGTCTGCTGACCAACCGTGCTATTTCGTCTATTTTCATACCTAACTGTGGTTGCTGCGGTTGTTGCGGTCGAGTGTCCTTCTAGGGGGTACGTCTTCGGAGCAAGATTACCTCCTTTTTCGTCTGTATAATGAGATTACTTAGCTCCATCAATACAGCTTCTAACTCTTCACTTGGTGACAATATCTTGCCTTGCAGCACCTTATCTTTCAGAAGTGGATACCACTCGGTGGCCATTTCCCTCTTAATTATCGCTCACGTATAATCAGCTGCCCTCCTTAATGAGGAGTTTTCTTCCTCCTTCGAAAGTGTCCGGAACATTCTGCTTAAAGGAGTACACCATCGAAGAGGCATCTCTTTTGGTAAGCTACATTCTCTTTCGAGATTTCATACTTGGGCTTGAAAAGCACTTAACTGACCAGCGTCCACGGAGGTTTTGAGTCTCTTTTCTGTAAATTCCTCCGAAATATTCCTTTCTTTTAGCATTTGCTCTAGTTTCTGTGGCGTTCTACGTTGCGCGCATCTAGTTGTTCAGCTTGTAACCCTTGGTTCAATATTCTTATTCTAAGGTTTCTTATTTGTGCTTCTGCTGCGTCTAAATCGCTCTTTACTAATTAAGTTGCCTCGCGTTGACTCTTGAGGAGGTCACTTAATTCTAGTTCCTCGCCTGAGGCTAGTGCTTTGCCGTGCGGTACTTTCGAATTTACGAGCTCGTAGGAGTGATAGCTTCCTGTATTGCAATACATGCGGAGACAGTATCCTCGGTTAGATATTCGCCCAGGACCCTGCTAAAAACTATATCCTCGCGAGCAATGAACTTCGAAGCTATACTGCGATAAACGCTGCGCCAAAATTTTGTGTACCATTTCCACAACAAAACTTATCGTTGCCTAACAAATAAACTGTAAGCCTTTAGACAACGCTCCTTTTACCAACAAACCCACCTGTTAAGTTAATCGACGCCCAATGCTTGATTAGACCCTATTAAATGCCCAGGAGTATATCCAGGGAGCCCACTGCTAAACCCACATAAATCTAGCTCATTCGCTTCGCCAAACGGACCCACCAGTACATGAACTTTGAGAACGTTCGCTTTTGCTTGCGGAGAATATATGTACCACAACGGCACTTGAACCATGAGGTACCGACGATCCTAATTCCCTAAGTGTTGAGCGTCCTTTCGGAACTTCAACACTGGTTACCTGAAAAATAGAGTTTAAGTTAGTAGAATACACTCACCTTCTATTCTGTCCTTTATTAGAAAACGCCTTATTTCGGAGTGTTATCTCGCGAGAACGCAAGTTAAATGCAAGTGTGCTTTTTATATACGATTATAAATTATTTATTATAACTTTGTTAGTATAAGTGAAAAATATAAACACTACCAGTTAATTTATTACAATATCTTCTGATTCATTTCATTTGTGATATCGACTACATATACGTTGATATCACAACACAACTAATAGCAAGTGGTGATATAAATTACGAGATTAAAAGGGAAAAAATTTCGCAATTGTCGTGTGGCTATGCGAAAAAAAGAGAATAATACATATTAAAAAAAAAAACAAATATTCAACAAAGAATAACTATAAATATAGAGAAAGCAAAAATAATAACGTTACATGCTGCGGTAACAAGTCCACCGCATTGTAACTCTGATAAGGAACACTTTTGAAGAAAAAAAGTATTGCTCAGCTGTCTTTCTTGATATCACTCAAGCTTTCGATAAACTATGGCACGATGGCGTTATTTACAAACTCAAACTATTACTGCCTGCAAATGTCTCCTCATTGCTTAGTAGCTACCTCACGAAAAGACAATTTCTCGTACATCACAAGGATTACACAACAAATCCATTGGATATTCACGCTGGCGTTCCTCAGGGAAGCGTTTCGGGCCCCTTACTGTATCTCTTATACACTACAGATATGCCCAGCAATAACTATACATTTATATCGACCTTTGCAGATGATACGGCAATATTGTGCACTCGCTCTAACCCCATAGAAGCTACTAAACTCCTGCAGACTCATATCGATTCTCTCGAAATCTGGCTAGCAAAATGGCGTATAAAAGTCAATGAATCAAAGAGCGTTTACATCCATCGAGATTTAAATGTACCCACAATTTCTGAGGAAGTTGCAATGTCTTGCAGAAGCTACATTCAAAAATTACACAGTCATCCGAATCCCCTTGCTAGGCAATTGTTGCTGAACACGGGGCATCGTCGATTAAAAAGAAAAGACACACTGAATATGCTGTGAAATTGCTATACCTCGTGACTCAACAAATTGTGATGGAACGTTGGGAATATCACATAATTTTATTTAGTTTGTAAGATTTGATTACTTATTGTTAGTTTCTAAGTAATTTTAGAAAGATCCAATAAAAAGGCTTGTGAAAAAAAAAAAAACATGCTGCGGTTGCCACCCGTGCATTCAACTAGTACAGCAGCAGCGAAGACAATCGATGTGCAAACACAACATGAATAAACACAAACATAAATATAAACAGTTGCAATCTGTCGCAAAGAGAAATCAACACACTAATAGCACAATTCGACAGCAGCGGTAGACAGCGCAGCTTCTCAGTGTCTGACTGCTCCAATAATCAACTCTCACTCTCTGGCTCTGCTAACGCTAACGCTAATGCCTGAACTGTCAAGAATATGGGCACACTAGAAAATACTGTACATTTATCAGTGTATGTGTCGTTTATTGTGATCTCCACATGTCACAAAACTGCACAAAGCCCAAAAACGACTCCACTGTTACAAACTACAGAGGATGCTTTGTATGTTTTCACATAAAAAAGAAATTTGCGCCCCTGCCAAAACAAATTAAAACTGTTCCTCCGGCAACAGTTTTGCGTGAAATTTCTGCCCATGAAGCACAACCCTCAAGTATATCTTACGTAAATATTCTCAAAGATACCCCATCAGTTAACCCTAAAACTGATGACAGTAATCTTAAAAAGACATTACTAGTGTTTATCGCAAACATGACGCAATTTATGTGTTCAATGCAAAGTATGATGCAAGACATGATACGCAATCAGAAGATGCTTTTGCAATCCCTATTAACAAAACCATGAACGCACTGAAAATCTGTCACTGGAAAATGGCTTATAAATGGCACAAAAATAAGCTGAAACTTTTTCTCAACGATAACTCAATAGATTTGATGCTAATTTCTGAAACTTACGTTACTCAGAAAAACTGTTTCCAGATAGAAGGTTACAAAGTTTATGATACTAAACACCCTGGTGGCAAAGCACGTGGTGGTACAGCCATTCTGATCAAGAATAGAATAAAGCATTTTCCAAAGCAAGGATACTGTACCGATTATCTACAAGCGACAAATATTCAGCTCGAATAATATGTCAAAGGCTTGGCAGTATCAGCCATCTATTGCCCACACAGGATTAATATAAATGAGCACCTAGAACCTAGAGTGAGTGAGAACCTAGAAGCCTCAAGTTATTCTCTATGGCGGACGGATAAAAAAACGAAAACACCAATTCCAATAGAATCACCAATACGCCCCCCTAACGGCGACTGGGCATGAAGTGATGTAGAAGAGGGAATAGCATTTGCAAAGCATTTTTTCACCCCTAATTCTGTTAGTTCCGACTGCTGTTGATGCTACTCCTAGCGTCAAAAGTATCTCGATTGCCAAAAAGGAGCTGATATGTGCTATCCAAAAACTCAATTCCATAAAATCTCCAGAGCGCGATCTGATTACAGGCCAAATGATAAAAGAGCTCTCAGCAATAGCCATAATGCATCTCTTGCATACATTTAATGCTATAATACGCACTGGATTCTTTCTTTACTCATAGAAAATTTCCCAAATTACCATGATTCCCAAGACTGCAAAGGATCCAACAAACGCCTCTTCCTACAAACCAATTAGTCTGCTATCAACTTTTTCAAAACTCTTTGATAATTTCATAATAAAGCGTATTAAAGACGTTATCAAACAATCTAATGTTATTCCCAACCACCAGTTTGGTTTTAGAAATAAGCACAGCACTACCGAACAAGTTCATCGCATTGTAAATACTATACAAGAAACGTTCGTTCCGCAGTTTTTCTCGATATCACTCAGGCATTCAATAAGGTCTGGCATGAAGGAATATTGCGCAAATCAAAAAGTATGATTCCTTTTAAAATCTACAAATTGCTCGAAAGCTACCTCTCAGGTAGACGCTTTGTGGTGAAACAGAAAAGCTTCATCTCAGAAGAATACCCTATTCAAGCTGGTGAACTGCACTGTTTTATACGTTGTTCACTGCCGATTGCCAACCAACGCCAAGACTCGCACCTATACTTTTGCCGATGATACAGCCATATTGTGTACTCACTTAAATCCGAAAGAAGCGTCAAAACTTCTCTAAGTACACGTCAACATGCTTCAAGAATGGCTTGATCGCTGGAGGATTAAAGTCAATGAATCCAAATGCGTTCAAGTCACATTTACTCTATGCAGGATTTCTTGTCCCCCTGTGCAAATTAACTCTAAAGCGATCCCTCAGGCTTCAGAAACTAAATATTTAGGAATGCATTTAGATCGCAGACTTACTTGGGCAAAGCATTTATGTAAGTGCAAAAGTTACTCAGATAAAACTCAAAACAAACTAGTTAAACTGGCTTTTGAACAGGCAGTCCAAGCTCAAACTAGACTACAAAGTTCCACTCTACAAAGTCATTATCAAGCCCATATGGACCTACGGTATCCAACTCTGGGGTACTGCTTCACCCTCGAACGGTCGAAAAGCTGCAAAGAGCCTAATCGAAAATCCTGCGAATTAGTATCAATGCTCCTTTGTATATCAAAATCGTTAACCTCTACAGATATTTACATGTCCCGTATGTAACTGAAGAACTTTCCCGACTTACTGAATCCTACTTAGCAAACCTAGACAAGCATCCCAATACATTAGCGAGGCGCCTACTACAGCATCAAGGACACACCCGACTGAAGAGAAAGGCATTAATTTAGATTATAAATTTATTCATTACACGATTACTTAAGTATTGTGCTACTTCTTTTCATTTACCATAACTACTCAAAGCACTGGCATTGGGAGGTTGGTAGTGAATGATATGAATTCAAAAGTGAAATGTTAAATATACTATGAAGATTTATTGTTGGTACTAAGATATTTTTGGAAGATTCAATAAAATGTATCTAACCTGAAAAAAAAAATTAGGTTTTTATCTTATACTTTGTTCATAATTTCACTACTGTACTTTTTTACTAATACTAGAGGGCCTCGTAAAGATCGCAGTATTTTAAAATTGCTTACACGCTAACACTTCACTGGTTTATATATAATTTTTAGATACATATGTTGTCTATATTGACCTATATTCATCCATTCAAAATTCATACGTAATGTAAATATGCTAGATTGCATTTATACATTTTGTTTTTATTTTCTTTGTTTTGGTAATTGCTTTCGCTTTACCTACTAACAGAATTATATGTATAATTGCATAATTCGCATTTTGTGCATGCGGTTATTGTTATTATCATTATTATTTACTTATTTACTTATTTTCTTGATTCTATTTTGTTTGTTTTATTTCGTTTATACCGTTTCATGCTTACCACAAGGATTATACAAAAACAAAAGTCACCGTTCTTATGTTTTGCTTCTATTTCACAATAACCTTTTGGCGCGTGTTTTGTATATGGATGACTATAGGGTGATTTGTAAACGTCGTGAGCCAAAATATGTTGCAATAGTTATGAGTCCATATTTTGATTTACAACAGCAGAAAATTCCAAAGACATCCTCAGAAGTAAGACAATTATCCGATGATACAATTAGCACCATTCCAAATGCAACAGTCTCATCAGTAAACAATCAGTAAGCAATCTTCGAATAGCTAGAATATATATATATATATATATATATATATATATATATATATATATATATATATGTATATATGTGTATATCACTGTTGCCTCCAAAAAGGCTCAGCGGTATACATACGAGCACTAGTATATAAACAACTCGCAACTCGGGTGAAAACAGATTGCGAGATAAAAGATCAACCAATTTTCCTTTTGACCGATTCACAGGCTGTTCTGCGTTGGTTAAATGCACAATCATCCGCTTACAAAAGTTTTGTATAAAAAAGAGTAGCAAAAATTTTAAGGTTAACTCTACCAGAGCAATGACGGCATGTCAGTCCTAAAACAAATTCAGACGATTTATTATCAATAGGGTGTTCAGTTACTGCATGTTTCTGACATCAAAAATAAAAATGATATAACTACATCATTGATAACTGGGTTGGACAACCAAGACAAAGTAAATGGAGAATGGATTTACAAAATCAACCATCGTTCAGCACATTTCAGAGAATAATTGGATATGCCCTAAGATTATAAATAACTATAACTATAAATAGCACAAACTGCAAAACTATTATGGGTGCATTACAAGGTCTGTGGAAAAAAGCTTTTCTGGAATTGAGGGATTGTTTCCAGAGCGACAAAGTATCTTGGGGCAACTTTGTTAGGTAGATATATACTAGAATTGGGTCCCAGTTTTCAGTTGTCACACCCTGAGAGGTTAGGATGGACAGGCAATTGTTAATTGCCTGAATTGCCTCACTGTTTTCGGAATGAACAGTAG
Source organism: Megamerina dolium (assembly GCA_963854835.1). Taxonomy (NCBI): domain Eukaryota; kingdom Metazoa; phylum Arthropoda; class Insecta; order Diptera; family Megamerinidae; genus Megamerina; species Megamerina dolium. The sequence goes on from OY978527.1 coordinate 20,554,865, forward strand.
GCAAGTTCAATAGCGTCTTGAACTTATTATCAACAAGGATTCGCCTGTTTTCAAATCGAGCTTTTAAGGCATTCCACGCAAGTTCAAAATTGACGTGGCTTACAGAGTAACGTTTGACAATTGCTCCCTCTTTCCCTTGGGTTTTATACCGGAGATTTTTCTTTATTTTTTAATAAGCTTTTTTATTGAATCTTTCTAAAATACTTAGAAACTAACAATAAGTATTAAAATCTTACAAACTAACTAAAAATTATGTGATATTCCCTACGTTCCATCACAATTTGTTGAGTCGCGAGGTATAGCAATTTCACAGCATATTCAGTGTGTCTTTTCTTTTTAATCGACGATGCCCCGTGCTCAGCAACAATTGCCTAGCAAGGGGATTCGGATGATTGTGTAATTTTTGAATGTAGCTTCTGCAGCACATTGCAACTTTCTCAGAAATTGTGGGTACATTTAAATCTCGATGGATGTTCAAGTTCCTCATATACCAAGGCGCGTTTACAATAATTCGCAGACACTTGGATTGTATTCGCTGCAATTTTTCGATACCATAAGTCCAGAATTGCTTCAGGATTGCTTTATATAATAGCACTTTGTATTCGAGATTCAACTTTGATCTTTTGTGTAACAGCCAACATAACTGATTCATTTTAAGCTTGATCTGAGTTTTCTTTGCCTCTATGTGATTTTTCCAGGTCAGCCTTCTGTCGAGGTGAATACCCAAGTACTTTGTTGAGGAACATTGTGGAACTGATTGACCATTAATTTTAAGTGGGGGACATGTATCTAGACTTAGCGTGAAGGTTACATGTACGCTCTTTGATTCATTGATTTCGAGAGAATCGACATGAGTTTGCAGGAGTTTAGTAGCTTCTATGGGGTTAGAGCGAGAGCACAATATTATAGTTATTGTTGGGCATATCTGAAGATGGTATAATTTTTTGGCAGGTGTAAGTTTTGGGTGATTTATGTAGACGGCAGTGAACATGTCACGGAATGACAGCCATTCCTCGTAACCACCAGAAAAACTTCAGTATCGCAAGGGGGAACTTGAAGACAGATATTGGAAAAATCTGTTTGTTCCTTGCGATACTCCTGGCTAGGTACCTAACTTGGTTTGAAAGCGGGATGCAAGTATAATATTGATCAGAGTATAGATCAAATTTTGCTCTAGCTGAGACCTTGAAATTTTGAAATACGTCACTGTCCTCAGCCATAAAAACATTCTCAAAAGCTGACCGTACATGAGACCAACAGTCATGTAGGCCTTCTCGCCTGACCTCTATGAGATTCAGTCTGACTTTCAATGGGAATTGTATTGAATTCGTTGCAGAACTGAATGAGGTCATCAGACTCGAAATTGAACTTTTGTATTGACGAATCATAAATTCGTTTTTTTTCACAGGATAAGTTTTTTGTGCTATTTTCAGTGCAGACACTTTGGAAGTTCTGGGACTTTCCACGGTTTTGCTTTTATTTGTGGGAAATTTTGTGATTGGCATTTTGGGAAATTGATCACAGAAGTGTGAATTGGACTATGTGGAAATTTCAAAATATTTGTCAAATCAATTGGGAATTGATTGCCTGCCAGACAAAAAAAAAGTGAATTTCCGAACTTGTAATAGAGAATGTCTGCAAGTTAATCTTCAGTATAATGCTGCAACTAGCCACCGACGTAAAAACGTAGAACGTGTCAGCTGACACGACCTATCTTATGGGAATGCCGTGTTAACGAAAACTCACCAACGTATGACGGTGACGTAGACGTTACTCGTAGCGGAGAGAATCAACAGCAATTTGATTTTTTACGTAAAAACGTGTCAGCTGATCGCTCTATCTGTTTACAGGGTTACCAGCTTAGACTTTTATAAATGAATAAAAACTTAACTAAAAAAGTTTAGTTTTTTTTTTAATTAATCAAAACTATTATCCTGTTTAGTTATTTATTAAAATATACTTCACGTATATTAATTTTTTTTTAGTTTATAACATATATATTATGAAATTTGATCATGAAAATGGTAAGTGTGATTAAAAGCACGCACGCACAGTGTTACATGGCAACATTGTTATGTATATAAGAAAGAACAGTCGATTTCTCCGTCGCTGCTACGGGCATAACTTTTGACAAATTTTTGCTCTTACGTACGAACGGTACGTACGTACGCTACGTCGGTGGCTAGTTGCAGCATAAGAAAGAACAGTCGATTTCTCCGTCGCTGCTACGGGCATAACTTTTGACAAATTTTTGCTCTTACGTACGGACGGTACGTACGTACGCTACGTCGGTGGCTAGTTGCAGCATAAGAAATACTCAATAGGAAAATATATTAAATTTTTCAACTTACAATAATCCCGAATTTATTATGGAAAAAATAAGGGATTTGTGCGTGGCAGCACGGTCTTGTGTTGATGTCTGATCTGGTTTATGACTGTTAAGTGATGTTGTTGCTTGCTGTTGTGTACGCTGGTAATGTATATATTGATCTTGAAGTTGATGTTGTTCCTTGTTGTTTATACAGTATTGTGCAAAACTTAAGCAACTGGCATAGTGCTCTCATTGATTTCAAATTTACTAAAAAATAAAAGCGCTTAGATTGAATGTTTTAATATTTATTTGTTCCTTCATTAAATACATAAAAAACAACAACAACAAAAGTTCGGTATTCTTACGAAATTAACTGTAAACAACAAAAAAACAAATTATACTCATATTTCATCTGTGCAAAACTTAAGCAACTTTTAATATTTTGTGTAGTATCCCTTATTTTTAATTACTGCAGCACACCTTTCGGGCATAGAAGCTACTAATTTCGTTAAATATGATTTATTTATATTTTCCTATTCAGTTTTGAGGCTAAAAATAGTTCGTCTTTATTTTTAAAGCGCTTTGAGCCCAAGCCTCGTTTTAAAATTGAAAACAAATTTTCAATAGGATTCAAGTCGGGCGATTGTGCCGGCCAATCAAGCACTTGAATCTTATTTGACTGTAGCCAATCAGTCACAAACTTCGATGTGTGTTTCGGATCATTGTCGTGCTGAAACACCCATCGAAGTGGCATATTCCATTCCGCAAAAGGCAACATTGCAGTTTCTAAGATGTCCTTATACATAAATCTGTCCATTTTGTGGTCAATCCTATGCAACGGACCAAGTCCACTCCCCGAAAAACACGCCCACACCATGACGTTCCCTCCTCCATGCTTTACAGTCTTTTTACAGTATCGCGGATTGAGGCCTTCACCTTTCGCATGTCGAACTCTTATTATTCCGTCTGAATTAAATAAATTTATTTTGACTTCATCACTGAACAGTACGCCAAATCACTTTTTTATGGACCAGCCCACGTACTTCTTAGCAAATTCAAGTCTGGAAAAAAATATATATGTTGTTGTTTTTGTTTTGAAGGCATTAAACCAAACATACCTTTTTTTTACATGTTTTGGTGTAAGCATTGGTTTCTTTACCGCTTTGTAGCTTTTTAAACCAACTTTAATCAAATGCCTTCTTACTGTTCTTGAATCGACATTTAAATTAAGAGTATTTACTATATCTTTTGAAGACATGAACGGATTTTTTTTAATCAATTTTTTAATTTGAATAGCTTCCCTATAAGAAATTTTTTGGGGTCTTTCTCCTGAATTTCGATCTGTAACGCTACCAGTTTTTTCAAATAATCGTATCCATCTTGATATCATAGATTTGTTGATATTTAATGATTTTGCAATGTCATTCTGTGGTTTTCCTTCCTTAAATAACGATATAACCTTCATCTTAAATTGATGACTATAACGGACACGTTGTATTTTGGATTTCAATATGTTTGAAAGAACTGTGCGCTAAGAAAGACTTTTTTGTACTGAGTTAGATCAATGTTAATGCACAAAGCAGAAAAAACTCCGAAAAAGATCCGTTATTTTCTGAACAAAGAAATATCGAACACCTTTGCACTCCGAGTTGCTTAAGTTTTACACAGATGAAATATGAGTATAATTTGTTTTTTGTTGTTTACAGTTAATTTCGTAAGAATACCGATCTTTTGTTGTTGTTGTTTTTTATGTATTTAATGAAGGAACAAATAAATATTAAAACATTCAATCTAAGCGCTTTTATTTTTTAGTAAATTTGAAATCAATGAGAGCACTATGCCAGTTGCTTAAGTTTTGCACAATACTGTATGTCCTCACACTATTAGTTGTTGTTTTTATCATGATACACTTCTTATGTACTGTTAGAAAGAAATTACCTATAACGAAGTGAATATGCACGCGTTGATTTGCTGACTGATTACCAGTTCCTTTTTATACCCTGCATAATGCAATATGCATGGTATATTCATTTCGGTCAGATGTTTGTGTCCACTTGAAGGAATCTCCGGAGATATAGACATGGATATATATTCGTGATCAGCGTCGATTAAATTTTCGATTTAACGATGTCCGTCCGTCCGTCCGTCTGTCTGTCACCTGGCTGGTTCGCACGATAACTTGAGTAAATATTGAGCTATTTCGATGAAATTTGGCATAAGTAATCTATGATCCAAGGGTACGGAGGGGATTGATATTGGGCATGATCGGACAATAACCACGCCCACACCAAGCATTCAAAGCGACTAACCTCGAAATTTTCAAAATCTTTAACTTGCTATAACTCACACAATATACCACTTGGGACAACAATATTTTGCACATAGAGTTATATTATACTACTATATAACCTCACCAAAAGTGGATGAGCCACGCCTACTTTCTAGCGTAGCTCCCATACAAAGTGTCTGTACTTCTTTTAAATTGAAACTGCTGTAACTTCTACAATCTTCTGTCTAGAATAACCATAATTGACACTTAGATTAACACGGTAGTCGGAAATAATATGGCACAAAATCAATGTGCCATGCCCACTCCTTTTTGGGTCTCCCATACAAAGTTGCGGAAATTAAAAAAAATGTTACCGGTTATAACTTGCAAACTATTCAGCGTAGAATAACGAGATTTAAGGTGTGGATTAGTATTGTACGAGCAACTAGGCTCACAGAAAATGGGCGCACCACACCCAGTGTTTATCGTAGCCCCCATACAAATTTTAAATTGAAACAGCTGTAACTTAGGCAATCTTATGTCTACAATAACCATAATTGACACTTAAATTAATATCGTAGTCGGAAATAATCTGCCGAAAAATCAGCGTACCACGCCCACTTCTTATTGGGGCTCCCATACAAAGTTGAGGAAATTAAACAAAAATGTTAACCACCATAACTTAGAAACTATTCAACTTAGGACACCAAATTTAAGGTGTGGATTAACATTGAAAAATTAATTGGATTTACTAGAAAGTGGTAAGCCACGCCCACTTTTTATATAGCTCCCATTCTAAGCCTCGGAATTATCTTAAAATCCTTTTATTTCGTCAAAGTCAACCATATTTCGGGTGTAAATTAGTAGTATATGCAAAAATTGTTTCTCGAAAAGTGGAAATAAAAGAAAAGTTGGATATTCGAGTAAACTTTTTATATATAAATCTACATATGCAGGGTATAGTTTGGTCGGCCCCAGCCGACTGTAAGGAGATTTTTATTCATATTCTTGGTACGCTACATTGAGTCATATGCCACTAACTATTATTAAAAATATACAGTATATAACATCTCTCCCAGGCTTATATTCAAACTGCCTAGTAAAAGATTTATTCCATTAATACTTTTTAATTTGTTGTTTTTTTTTATTTCTCGTATTGTAGTCGCTGTGGTGGTCTTCGTCTCACGTCTCACGTCAATGCCAACGGATGTTGTTGTTGTTGTTGATTTTATCGGCTGAGGGGTTTGTTGTTGTTCCCGTTAAGGTTTTTCGATTTTTGTTGAATCAGTTGTTTGTATAGTCTGTTATTGTTCTGGTAAGTTCTTTATAACCGAATCAGCACTCTCAGTTTCATCTGGTGACAATACTTCGGTTAACATTTTGCGGTTTAGATCTTCTCCAACTTTTCGAATCTGGTCAACGTGGCGTTTCCAGATACGACCATCGTCGAGCTTTGTTTCGTAGTGGAAGGCACCCAAAACAGCAATAATTTTAGCGAACTGCCATTTGTTGCTTGTTAAGTAGTCACGTATGGCGACACGCTCACTCACCTTAAATTGCTTGATCGGCACATTTCGTGATTTTACATCAATATTGTTTTCAGGTAACAATAGATCCAGATATGATGAAATTTGCCGCCCGAACATCATCATAGCAAAACTTTTTTTAGTAGGCGAATGTATCGCACGTCTGTACTCAAGTAGTATTTTTGCCAGTTCGCTATTTAAGGTTTGCGGTTCCGACCCAGAAGCTTTGAGTTTGCTTTTTATTGTTTGAATAAATCTTTCAGCCTGCCCATTAGCCTGCTCCTTACCAGCCATTCAGCCTGGTAAGGAGCACCTTGCTCGTGCACAATGCCATTCGACTTCAGGAAAGATTGGAATTTTTCGGAGTTGAATTGTGTTCCATGGTCTCTGCATTCTTGTATTGTTGCTTCAGTGGTCATGTTGTTCACCACTTTTACAACCGGCCATTTGCTTAAAGCATCAACCAGTACAAATAGATATTTGCCGCACACCGGCCCAGCGTAATCAAAGTGTACCTCTCAAATATTTTATCTGGAGGCAACCATGGGTGGAGTGGAACCAGCCTAGGGTTTGGTCTCGTACTTTGGCAGGCCGCGCAGTTGGAAACAAGATTTTCGATGTCATCGTGGATACGTTTCCACCAACAATAGGCGCGTGCTAGCATTTTCATTTTTGTCATACCAAAGTGTCCAGTATGTAGTTCTTTCAAAACCCTGTCTCGTAGCCTTTTAGGTATCTCGACACGAATACCTCGTAACATACTTGCACCAACCCCAATAGGGCTTGAGTCCACTGCCAATACTAAAGGTAGTTTTGGATCATAGTGCGTGAAGATGGTATCCTACTGTTTCAACGTTTTTATTTTTTTGAAAGCCTCAGCGCATCTGGAATCAAATTTAAACGGCATGTTTTTACGTAATAGCATGTTCAGTGGATAAACTATATCGCTTAAATTCTGAATGAAGCGCCCGTAATAATTGATCAGACCTAGAACAGGTCATAATTCGTCCTTGGTAGTCGGTTGTTTTATCTTTAATATTGCAAACATTTTGTTGCGTAACTTGCGAATGCCGCTTTTATCAATTACGTAGCCACAATATTCAATTCGATCTTGCAAAAATTCGGACTTCTTCAAGTTGACGCGTATATTGTACTCATTTAGCCTGCGTAGTACCTCTTCAATGCGTTGTAAATGTGTTTCATCATTGCTCGCTCGGGAATTAATTCCATAAATCTTTGCCGCTTACTTTGTGCGCACGCTACTCCGAACATCATGCGGGTTGGTTTGTAGAGTATGTGTACTAAGCAAGTGTTGATCGTAAGGACATACTTCGAATTGCAGGTATGTATTAGGCAAATCAATCTTACAAAATTTTTCGCCGCCCGCCATGGCGCTAAAAAGTTCATCGATAGTGGGAAGCAGGTGCTCATCGACCACTAATGCCTGATTCAATGTGGCTTTATAGTCACCACAAATTTGTACAACACCACATCGCTTTGGTACAGCAACAATCGGCGTAGCCAACTCTGATGTATCGACCTTCACAAGTATGCCTTCTTGCACTAGCCGCGCGATTTCTTCTTCCACCGCCTTCAGTAAAGGGAAAGGCACTCGTCTTGCTTTCACGAACTTTGGTGAGACGTTGTTCTTAAGGTAGAGTTTAGCTTGATGACCAACAATTTTGCCTGTTCCTTCTGCGAACAATTTTCCAGCGTTCACACTCGAGTTTTTTTGCAGTATAGAAAACCTATCGAGTTTAATTGTACCTAACCATTCACGGCCAAGCAAAGGTCTTCGATCCGAACGATCCCTTCTTTTTGCAAAAATCACACGTCACTTCTTTGTATTGGCATTTATCTGCCATATGATCGGTGTTACCACATCGATAACAATTTTTTCTTAAATTTGTAGATTTTTGTTCTTTTTTTTTTTTGTTTCTATTCCTTTTGTACTGAATTTTATTAACTGTTTCACCACCACCGTTAATTTTATGTAATTCGCCCCCTTCTATTTCAGCCATTTCGTATGCCTTTGCTAAATATATTGCCTTAGTCAATGTTAAGGATTTTTCTTCAAGCAAACGACTTTGCATTTTTTGGCTGCATAACCCAAAAACGAATTGGTTATGTAGATCGGTGTCTAAAAACGTACCAAATCCACATCCAGCGGACAATCTACGTAGTGCAACCAAGTAATCGGCACATGGTTCGTCTTCCTTCTGTTGTGTCCTTCTTTCGACTCTTCTTCAGATAACTTAATTTCTAGGACTTACCTCTTTTATTCTGCTTCTGTTTCCTGCAAACACAATTAATTTTCACAGTTATTAAGTTTTTATTGATTTCCATTAAATAGTTTTTCTTTCACAATGCCTTTTCAAGTTCACAGGATATTAAATTCTTTACAATACAAGTTTTGTTTTGTAGGATGTAAAATCCTTTCACAGGGTACACTCAGTTGCAAACACGCGCTAACTCGCTTTTCGAGTTATCTTAATCCACTAGCTTAACTAACTCACTGACTGTTCATTTCTCAGCCTTCCTCTAGTTTATATAGCCTCAAATATATCACACAACTTACAATTTAACTCTGTTTTTGAATAAAAGAATTTCCCACTTGCAATTTCTTAAGTGGGTCGATTCATTGCAATTTCTTCAGTAGGTCATAATTATAACTTATTTTTGGTAGGTCATCATTATTATTAAACTTCATGCGTTCAATGTTATGTATGCCTGGTTGTTGCTTATTTTGTTTTTCTTTTTGGCTTTTGTTTTCTTATTACTGTGTATGGTTGTTGAATTATTTCATAATCATATAGCGTGGTACGATGACCCGTTGGTTCTTTTATTATAGTTTATTGTTTTATTTATTGTTTATTGTTTATTTATTATTTTTCTTTTTCTTCGTTCTTTGTTTTTCATGGTTGTGAAATTGTTCCACAATCATACAGTGAGGTACGATGACGCTGACCATGCATTTTTTATAAATATACTACAACCCATTTTAGCCAATGATAATTACATTATGCATAGTAAGTTGATTATCATTAACCCTTGCCATGTAACGTCGTTTTTCGCACCTCTTCTGTGTAACGTCGGTTCACTTGTGTCCGGCTCTTAAAAATATACGTAAAAGTGCTAAAAAAAATTTGAAAAAATTCACGAAACTTTATTGAGGATTCTATTTTAAGAATCAATCGCTATATTACCGATGTTTAAATTTGTTTAAACAATATAACTGTTTAAACAAACAAAAACGTGGAAAATGGACATTTTTTTCAAAAAATCATAACTTTGGTAAAACCCAATATTTTTTAAATTTTCAAACGGGAAATTAAAGCTTAAGAACAGTACGTTGAAGAAACAAATATTGGAGATATGTACAATTAAACATTTTCGAAGATACGTAAATATGTCAAATTCACAATAAAACAAACAATGTATTTATTTTATTCAATTTTATTCATACAAATGACATCAAATATACTAATTAATAAAAGAAATGTTAAAAAAAACATAAAAATAAAAAATTATGGTACAATTATTGTGCACATTCCAAACATAACTCATATCTGTGATCTTCACACGCAGGATAACGGCATTTGGCACAGCATAGAAATGTCTTTTTATCTGTCTTAGAACTACAAAAATGACAACTAAAAATTTGTCAATTCCACATGAAAAACATGAATTTCTAGTGAAAAGCCATCAAAATAAAGGAAAAACCAATTTACTCACCTCCGGCGTTTGATCAACGTACTGTGTAACGTCGGGTCACTTGTGCACTTTTCAAATTTGACCTGGCTCCCATAACGGCTGTTTACGCACTAAACTGTCGGTCCTTGAGGAGCTTCAAGCTACAAGGTATAGTCAGTTTCGGCAGGGCACAAGTATATATATATATATATATATATATATACCTTCAACCTTGTATGATTTCAATATTGCTATTACTAGTGTTCCCCCATAATTGAATTCCGTAACTCCAAATTGACTTTATTATGCTGTTGTACAATAGGACCTTGTATTTCAAGATTAATGGTGATCTGAAATTGATGAGCCAGTGCAGACAAGAAGCTTTTCATTTCATCTGAGTTCTTTTTGCTTCGATGTGCTTGCGCTATGTAAGCCGTCTATCTAAGTGTATCCCTAGGTAGGTGACTTCATTTGTATGAGTTATGGCGATATTATTTAGTGTAACTGTCGGGCATGTGCTTTTGTTAAGTGTGAACGTTACATGTTTACATTTGGACTCATTAACTTTTATGCGCCAGTTAGATAACCATTTTTCAACAAGTACTAAATGCTCCCCTAAATCTGTGGATACCTTAATTGGGTTTCGATCACGGCTTAGAATAGCAGTATCGTCAGCAAATGTAGATGTCAACAACCGTGCATCTGTTGGTAGATCGGAAGTATATAATACATATAGAATGGGGCCAAGAATGTTACCCTGTGGAACTCCGGCTTTGATATTGAATTCTTCTGTGGAAAAGTCTTTATATTGTACAACAAAACGACGGTTATCTAGGTATGATTCCAGTATTTGGTGGGAGCTTTCTGGTAGAAGTTTTCTTATTTTATACTTTAACCCTTCATGCCACACTCTATCAAATGCCTGAGCAACAAATTGAAGTTGAAAGGATGTTTTTTTGATGACATTCAGACCATACAACGGGCTTCGACGAGGACACTGGAGGCAATTCCGAAAAATGAGCTGGAACACGGGTTTGAATCACTATTAAATCGATGTAACAAGTGTATTGAATCAGGAAGAGAATATTTCGATTAAATATACCGAAAAATTAGCAGATATCGTGTTTTAATTGTGTTTTCTAGAGGTAGTCTTAATACATCATTGTCGCTCCTTGTAGTTACTGAAGATAAAATTATGAGTGAAGTTTGGTGATGCCTGCTTGAGTATGAATAAGTATTCGGTAATTATAGTTTATATCCTTATAAAGATAAAGGTCGCAGTTTCAGCTCTGTTACTACAGTTAAATTAATATTAAATTATATCTCCATAGATTTTATATCGACAAAAAATTTTTTTTCTTCAGACGAAAGGTCTGGGAAAGGAAAGTTGCCTCACAAGCTGATTGGGATGGTGTTGAAGTTTCTCAATGTACTTTTTCATATAAGATCGAATAACTTCAGATTTTGTTTTGATGTACCAAAATACAATGTTAATCTGTCAATATTAATTTGTCAATATTCGAGACACATGTAGAGCCACAGACTTCAATACCGGGTATTATTTAGTTTAACTTAGGGGCAAGCCTCTTTACGAAGTGTAAAAGTTATTTTCAAACATTTAAGTTCAACCAGTTTTCGACTGCTTTTAAGTGTGATTGAAGTTTTTGAGCTGCCAGGAATATGTCGTTGCTAGTGCTTAAAATTACGGTATCATCGGCAAAGGTGGTCACTATGTTGTTTCCTAGGAGTGGGAAGTCAGCTATATATATTAAGTACAGAAGTGGGCCTACAACAATTCCCTGCGGCACACCTGCTTGAATTAAACTTTTTTTACACGTATGTTATTTTTTATTTGGAATTTATGGGCATGAATATGATGCGAGCAATTTGTGAACATTTCATGGAAAGCTTCTTTTAATTTTGATCAATAATCCTGTGTGCCAAACTTTAAGATAGCTTGTGCTACGTCAAGAAGTACAGCAGAACAACCAGTTTTTTCGTGAAAAGTAGCATAGGTTTCTTTTAGAATTCGGTGTGTTTGTTCTGTTGTATCATGCTTGGTTAAAAAAACCAAATTTATGATCTGGAATAATGTTGTGTTGTGATATAAAATACGAAATTCTGCGGAACACAATTTTTTCAAAAATGTTTGATAATGGTGGAAATGGTGTTTTCCAAGCATTTTGATAATGTCCACGGCAACAATTAACACTATAGCCTATATGATGAGCATTGAGCATTTTTCACGTAACATCATCTAAGCCCGGTGATTTCTTAGAATATGTTTTTCATATGACGTCTCTCACCTCTTGGAAAACAACCGAGATAAGGTCACTGACCACTGACGAAAAAAAACATTTGGCTGGAAATCAATAACTTCGGGGTTTGGATGAGAAACTCCAATCAGATGTTACGCTAAGGTTGGTTCGTTATTTTCGTCACTTCTTGCCTAAGCTTCATCATTGGAGGATCGCTCTGTACTGAAGCCCTCAGTTTTTAGCTGCCCCCCATAAGGTGAAGTTATTGTGTTCAAATGGGCCAATGTTTTCTAAATACGTTTGAAAAGCTTTATTTTTAGTCTCATCCAAAGCCTCCTGCAGATCCTCTGTTGTTTGGCGCAAGTTTTCTTTCGAACTCAGTGATCGATTATTTTGTCTGCTTTGGCATTTTTCTGTATTTGTTTTTTTTTACTGTAGCCTCTACAGCAGCTTTCTTTTTATTTAGTGAGGAAATAAGTGGCTTTATCAACCTCTTTAGGTGAATCTTCTCGACGAATTGTGGTTTTATATAAATTTCAATTTATGGACGGTTTAGAGTTAATTTTAAAATACATACTCGACTTGGCATAACAATCGTCGCGCTTGATACTTTTAATAACAGCGAAGTCAATTAAATTGGGAATTTTTGGGTTATCAGCGGCAAATATGATAATTGTCCAGATGACAACAGATGATGAAAAGAACAGAGTCCACCCGAGCCCACAAATAGCAAAAAGAAGAAGGTTTAAATCCCGGAGTCTCTTCTTGTAGTGATGGAAATGGGAATCTGGTTACAGATGTCCAGACTGTACTGAGCCTATGGAGGGAACACTTCTCCACGTTAATGGCGATGCTACGAACAATTCCGCCAGTGGAGGAGATTGCCCGATAACCCCAATTACAGATGATGGTGTTGATGTTCCGCCAACCGACTATGACGAGGTTGAAACGGCCATTTTAAGGCTGAAGAACAACAAAGCTGCAGGTGCTGATGGCCTGCCTGCCAAGTTGTTTAAGGCCGGAAGCGATGAGCTGCTCGCCTGCATGTACCAGCTCAGAAGCAGAATATGGTTGGATGAAAGCATGCCTGATGATTGGAGGCTCAATGTTTTCTGTCCTGTACATAAAAAAGGAGACCCCGCAATTTGCGCCAACTACCGTGGAATAAGTCTTCTGGGCATCGCATACAAGGTTCTATCGAGCGTACTGTGTGAAAGGTTGAAGCCTATGCTCAGCAACCTGATTGGACCGTATCAGTGTGGCTTCAGACCTGGTAAATCCACCATCGACCAGATTTTCACACTGCGCCAAATCCTGGAGAAGACCCAAGAAAAACAGATCGACACACACCACCTATTTGTTGATTATAAAGCCGCTTTCGACAGTCCGGTAAGGGATTACCTCTATGCAACAATGTCTGAGTTCGGTATTCCTGCAAAGCTCATTCGACTTTGTAGAATGACACTGCATAACTCCCGTTGTGCAGTCAAAATTGGGAAGGACGTCTCCGCACCGTTTAATACCGAACGGGGTCTCAGAGAAGGTGATTCGTTATCGACGACTTCTTCAATCTTATTATGGAGAAAATAATACGAGCTGCTGATCTACGACATAATGGCACTATCTTCAACAAAAGTGTCATGCTGTTAGCGTATCCCGACGATATTGACATAATCGGCATGAACACGCGAGCAGTCAGTGCAGCGTTCTCAGAGTTGGAAAGAGAGTCTCGTCGGATGGGTCTCACGGTAAACGAGGGCAAGACGAAGTATCTAGTGTCAACAAACAAAGAGTCCCGGCATCTTGGACAGCACGTCACTGTTGACAACTACGCTTTTGAAGTAGTAAGGGACTTTGTCTATCTTGGAACCAGCATTAACAACAGTAATGACGTCAGCCTGGAGATCATGCGAAGGATAACTCTTGCTGACAGGTGTTACTTTAGGGTGAGTAAGCAATTGAGAAGTCGAGCCCTCTCTCGAAGAACGAAAACTACACTCTACAAGTCTCTCATCATGCCTGTCCTAACATATGGCGCTGAAGCCTGGACAATTTCCACCTCGGATGAGCGAATGCTTGGAGTTTTCGAGAGAAAAGTCCTACGCAAGATCTTTGGACCTATTTGCGTTAGTGGCGAGTACCGAATAAGGTACAACCATGAGCTGTACGAGCTGTATGCCGATATTGACACAGTAAAGCGCATCAAAATCCAGCGGCTGCGTTGGCTAGGTCATGTCGAGCGAATGGAAGAACACGCTCCAGCTAAGAAGGTGTTATATTCGGAACCCGCTGGAGGACGATGCAGAAGAGGAAGACCAAATCTCCGGTGGAAACTCCAAGTACGGGAGAACCTGACGGCGCTTGGAATTTCTAACTGGCGCCAGCTAGCGAAGAACAGAGATGTCTGGCGAAGCATGTTATTTTCGGCCTAAATC